>APFE031086704.1:0-11798 GCA_000404065.3 Pinus taeda
AATACCAAATATTCCAGCTCCTAATATATTATGATATCACCTAAATTGCTCAAATGTGAATTAAAAAATAACTCAAGGGTCATGTAATGAAGAGAAATATGTTAAGAACAATTTTTTTTTCTTTCCATCTACTATAAAAACTAAATCTTGTGTGAAGGTATGGATCCAATCCTAATGATTTACAAGGTTACCAATGTGGGTTTAGTTTCTTGTGCATGGAAGGGTGACACTCTTGAAGCAAAGAACATGACAAGAATATTTGATTATTGTGATTTAAACTTAGACTACATCATGAATACTAGTCAACTCAATCCCTTTGTGTATCAAAGTTTTCTAATGATAATAGGGTCCCTAAGAAGGGTTTATTATTGAAACTATGAGAGGTAGCAATTGTTTATTAACTAGTGAGTAAAAATTAGATGAACTACAATTTTATAGTCTTTTATATATCAATCCTAGAAAAAATAGGAATTCACTGAAAACTGTCTAATAGTTTAAAATTGTCTAATAGTTTAAAATAAAAACACATTGAGATTAAGAGTGTTGCAAGACATACTAGGTACTTTTTTCAATTGAAGTTCTACACATGCTGTAATTGTTCGAACAAAATTGTTGTAGACTAACATCAAGCCTCATCATTTTCTCAAACATGCCATTTAGTTGGACTTCGATCACATGAATATAAGTACTACCAAATGGCTTAATACTCCTATTACGTCATCAAATACTCTCATAAAATCATATCTTTGTTCATTCTTAGATATACATAAGCTTACAATGTCTGTTTGAAATAAATCCTTCTGAGTATTGGAAGTAGTTAGAGATCATAGGTTCTATTTTTGTATATTGGTAATTGTAAATCAATCTACGCTAACCATGGCTATTTATTTATTTCATATATTAAAAATAATCAAACTACTCAAGTTTGAATATTTTCCAAATTTAAGAAAAACAAACTCAACATTATTTGAAAAAAATATGCCCAAACAATACTCAAAGGTATTAAAAAATATCACAAGAAAAAGCAATCCAAAGAGGTATTAAAAAATTTAAAAGCCTTGCAACATCAATAGAAAAAATTGGGATTTGATGTTGGTGTTGTATGTAATATTTTAGAGTTAAAGAAACAACTATTCAAAAATTCTTGGTAGAACACTTTTTGATATTTTTAAGTCCATATAGATTGTCATTCCAATAGGTTGATACCAATATTTAAAAAGAGGGAAGTGGCTAGCTATTAAAATATTACTAACACATTATCCAAAACATAAACCTAAAATAATGTAGAACAATGTGTACCAAGTCCATCAACTTTTACATGATTAGCCACAACCACATAAAAAAATATCTAAATTTGTAGCACAGTGATAATCTCACTCTCACTCACAATCATTACAAATCTAAAATATATCTAAAATAATTCTTCTATTCCAAAAACCTATTGGTTTAGGTTAGGGAACCCTATGACAAGTAGGACTAAATTAGTGAAAGTAGTATTGGGTATACCAATTTTTTATGGGGGATTTTGAAATTTTTTGGGAGGGCCTCAAAATATTATTTTTCCTTGTAACTTCATGATTTAAAGAAAATATTACTACATTTCTAAAAAATTACTAGAAGTCTAACCAATAATTGTGGGAAGGAGAAATGAGAATGCCACAACTATATTTGCTATTATGTGGTGGTATGATTTCAAGTTCTTGATCTTCCTATTATGTGCTTCTTATGTCCACTCTCGGTCCCTTCTACTACCACTTGAGAAATTCATGGATTGAATTCCATTAAAATCTATTCCATTATAGACTCTCTAAGCCATAGGAAAAAATTAGCCCTAGATGCGTCATGGATTTCATAGCAAATTGTATGCAACCATAGTAACAAAAATAAAAAACATAATCCTCAATAATGTGAACATGATGGAGAAACCTCTAATTAGAATGAAAAATATGATCACACAAACAATATCAAATTTCAGTAATGAGCAAGCTAGTTTAGTCTTTTGGCATGGACGGGCAGTAGGCATCAATGAGGCTTGACATAGTCTTCTCTCTCATGATTGAGAGACATCCTAACATTTTGAAAAGAAAACACAATGGTGAGAGAAGAAGAGGATGGCATTTTAGTTGTAGAAAATAATTGAGCTTCCAAATTTGACATCCATAATAATTGATGAAAGGATTTATGGTGGTTTTTAATGGGCTCATACACCTAGGCTGCACAAAACTAAGATGGGTAGGATGAGTAAACTAAACCCCTAATCCAATTCAATATTCAACCAAAGTCTTAACCCCATCATCATTTTAATTCCACAATAAAAAGAAGAAAATAAAATGAAAAGGTGAATTAGGATTCAACACAAGGCTTATAGGAATAAATGGTGGGTAAGCCTCGAATGCTCACTCAATAAAATCAGTGGATAGGGCAACAAAAACATCCATTGAAGACATCTACTTTTATAACATGAAAATATTTACTACATGAAGTAATTATTATAATTTGGTATCTTAGGCTCTACTTTAAGAAAACAATAATCAAAAGAAAAGTTGAGGACATTAAAACACTTTTACCTCTATGTAAGATAATCATATCACCATTATGCACCCAAACACCTCAGATTATAAAAGTGGGTGTATGAAGAGTCTTCCACTAAGAGATGGTTTAATTTCTCTTGTCATTTTAGATACCATAATGTTGTGAAAGCCATTGCCAAATTTGACTTAGAAACAAATATGATGCTCTCATTACCATAGCCAAAATTAATTTTCTCTTGTTTGCAATAGCTGTCCATTGAAAGAATATCTTTTCAATGAAAGATATAACTTCTAGAGGAACAAAAAATAAATTAATGAACCAATTACAAAAATAGAGTAACATGTAGCTGGCATTGTGTCAACATGTTTACATTGTTTATAGAAATGGTTAATTTTGTTACTTTTAGTTTTGTGTTTTATATGACATGATTTACTCTACAATTTCGTTGTGAGTAGGTTGGCACAATAAACATGGGTAGATGCCCCACTTCAAATTACATTGTCTCCATCTTTGAATAACAACTGAAAGATTTTGTACATTGAATCCAAAATTAAGAAAAAAGATAATTTCAATTTGAATTCCCATCTAAAAAGTATCAGTTTAGAGATAAATTTGAATCATCCCTTATGAACATAGAAATGAGTAAAACAATCTCCAATTTATCATTGCTACTCAAAATATTAACTCAAGTCCCTGAATTTCCTAAAGGACTTCCCCTCTTTCTAACACTCATAAGTGAGTTGGCAATAGGGTTGTTTAAGTTATTATTGAAAAAACTAATAGCAATGATAGTCAATGTGTTGACACTTTTGGGAACCAATTCAAAGAGCTTATTATTTGGAAGAGTCAAAGAAGTGAAGTGATCCCAAAGTGTTGAGAATGGCTCCATCTAGATGGTTTCTAGAATGAATCCCTCCATCTTATCTTTCCTTCAAATTTGAAGTGCATTCAATAGAATCAACTTTTTGATTTATTTTGATAATTGACCTAGAAAATTTTGTTATATGCTACAATTATAGGGAAAATAAAATCTCTAGAACCAAGTTGTTTGAAATTAGTTGTTTTGAATGGGGAACCACTACAGATTCTTTCTCTGATTTCACCCACAAAATATTTGAAGAGTAGAGCAGCAATATTGACATTACGTAGACCAAAGATTCCTTGAGCATTCTACTATCCAGATTCTATAGACTCTCAAGGGTTGACTTTTGTCAAGTGTTGCTATTAATTGTTTAGATTATACATTGGCAAGGCCCATATGGGAGAGGCATTTCTCAAGTGAAAAAAATTGGGAATAAGAAAGTACTCCATGTTTCCTCCTTAGTAGGTTTTTCATTCATTCACATATCGAAGTTGATGAGACTACATGTTGAAAACACTATTTTAGAAAGGATAGCCTGTGGTAAAATTTAACTTTTCACTAAACTTAAAATCATACTCATATCACTAGCACATTGCAATATAAACTTATCACATTACATGTGTATGACTGTTGCAAAGCCATTCATTGAATTCCAATTCCATGACCAGTGCCAATGCTTTGGTACATAAAGTTGATATTGATGAGCATAACTTACCACAATTAAAATGTTTTATGAAGAAAGAATGAATATATAACCTATACTAGAATGATAAATTAAATGGCTTTGAAATATTTTCTACCAAAAAAATGAATAGATAACACATACCAGAATTATAAACTAAATAGCTTTGAAAAAAAACCAAAAAAATGGTAATAATAGCGGTGATGCAAGTTCTCTTAGAGTATTGGTATTCTAGTAACAAAAATAATTCATCCACATCCATTAAGAAATATCTTAACGGAGTAACCATATTGCAACAGATGTCATACAGGACAATATAAGAATTCAACTCAACAGCCATTCCCATCCATGTAATGTTCTCCACCCAGCCCCGACTAAACCCTGAACATCCACGAAGAGGAATTTAACATAGGCCAACAATTTTGATACAGGACAATATTATAACTTAACTAGAAATCCCAGCCATGCAAATTTCAGTCTCCTGTATTTATAGTTTGCTACCAGTTTGAAAATTTGAATTATTTGTAGCCCAAGCCAAATGCGAGCCCTCCAAAAATTCTCGAAGGCCAACGCGTAGCCGAGGCCAACGGCGGGGGTTGGAAATAGTTTTCAACCAGCAATTGACGCGCCTCGGTTTTACCTCACTAGCTGCGTCATTGCCCCCAGCGCAAAGATGGCTACGTATCATTTGTTCCTCTACTTTATACTGTTTTTTGTATTTTTTTTTGAATTGTGAGATGTGGGAAAATACAATATATTTGAAGTTGATAAACGGAATGTTTTGGATGACTACAATGTTTAAAGAGCAGATGAGATATGGATTTTTTTGAATGATATGTGAATAATTAATTAATAATATATATGAAAGTTTTATTTGTCTATATTTATGTGAAGTAGTTGGTAGTTATGCATTATTTTAAAAATTAAAGATATGAATGAGCTTTAAAAACAAGATTATGTTGAGTTAATTATATATAGATATTAAAGTATAAAAAAAAGGATGATTTTTATATATTAAGACTTTTTAGTGGTTAAGTAGTACAATTCAATCAAGAGTTAAAAAATATTCGGTCAATCTGAATAAGTAGGTTAAAGCCCACAAACTTTGGAGAAGATGTTTTTCACTTTCACATGCACTATCACTAACGGTCATTGAGCTGTGCCATATTAAAAGAGAAACTAATTTCTCACCAATGTTTTAATAAATTCATGTTACTTGTAAACATTCAATGACAAAATGTTGATAGCTTAGGTATCAATTGACATTAAATACCCCTCCAACTAAAATACTATCCCTTGCTATAAGAAATCAATCTACCCTAATCATGGATATTTATTTATTTCATATATTAAAAATATTAAAAATACTCAAGATTGAAACTATAAGGCCTTGCAATTGTTTATTAACTAGTGTGTAAATATTCCCCGGATGCGGGTGATCACGTGGCCTGAATGGCGGGTGGCGAGTCACATGGGCAGATGTCAGTCCGGACAAGCCACCACACACCACCAGGCCAGGACAATTAATGTGCAGGGGAGCTCAGGTGAGGTGAAAGACCGTTCGGCCTCGAGCGAATTGATGAAGATCGGGACATTCTTGGGGAAGGCAGCCAGGGTTCAGCCGCCATTCAATGCGCGTTCGGCCTCGAGCGAATTGATGAAGATCAGGACATTCTTGGGGAAGGCAGCCAGGGTTCAGCCGCCATTCAATGCGCGTCCAGGACAGAGGATCATGGCGCTCCATAAGAGCGTTGTTCTCCCGCACAATGCGCAGATACTTGAGCAGTTCCTGAGGGCTACAGAGCAGAGGTGCAGGATCTTAGCAAAGGTTCAGGTGAGAGTATTCGGAATGTCTGATGGGCACAGAGGTGGTTCGAGGGGCAGAGGTGGTCCGCGGGGCCGTCCTGCAACACAGAGGATAGCCACTTCACCAGCTTCCTCTGTTGACATCCCTCAGATCCCTGGTAGCAGCTCGTGTCGAACCATCAATCGGCAAACTGGACAAGGAAGAGGAGAACCCCTGGACTGTGGGCATTTGGAACATCCCGCGATCAAATATCGCATACCCTGCACCCTGGAGAACAACACGCTGATCGTGTCCGTCACTGTTGAGCACTGCAGTGACTTTCGCAGGCCACGGGAAGGTCTGACGATGCCCAGGGTGGATATGGAGGTGCCTAGGGTGGATTTTCGGCCACCTCCCCATGCAGAGGAAGCTGGAACTTCGACAATGCTGCCTGCCCAAGGAGGAATTCAACCAGCGGAGGTGGAAGACAAGAAAGAACAACGGTCAGCGAAGGAGGACGAGCCGTATGAGATAGATGAAGAATAACGCTGCAGTCTCTCCGCCCTCTCGGTTCTCTGTTCATCCTTTCTCTGTCTCTTTCCATGTGTCTGCTTATCAGAGTGTCTATGTGTCCATATCAGTCCATGTGTCACTGTAAGTCTATGTGTCGATCTTACTATGAGTCGATTATGACAGTCTACGAGTCCTTGGTGTCAATTGTCCAATGTGTTGGCTGAAATGCCTACTGTGTCGGTTTTAGGTCGGTTTGGCAAGCAGGAAAGGTCATTTTGACAGAAAGTCATGAGAAATCTCCATGGAGATACAAGGCCTCGGCCTTTTGTAATTTGGATGTAAACTTTCAGTTTTTGTAATATAATTAGCATAGTCTTACGCAGAATAAAACAAAAAAAAAACAAAAAAAAAACAAAAACAAAACAAAACAAAACAAAACTAGTGTGTAAATATAAGATAAACTACAATTCTATAATCTTTTATATATCAATCCTAATAAAATAGGAATTCATGAAAAATGTTTAGTAGTTTAAAATAAAAACACACTGAGATTTAGAGTGTTGCATCACATACTAAGTACTCGTTTCAATTCAATTTCTATATATGGTTTAATTTTTCCAACAAAATTGTTGGGGACTAACATCTAGCCTAATCTTTTTCTCAAGGATGTCATTTAGTTGGACTCTATCACATGAAATTAAGTACTACCAAATGGGTTAATACTCCTGCAACCTCATTAGTGAAACATGACACCATAAAAGACTGTCATAAAATCATATATTTGTTCATTCTTAGATATAGATAAGCTTACAATGAGTGTTTGAAATAAATACTTGTGAGTATTGCAAGTAGTTGCCAAGTAGTTAGAGATCATAGGTTCTATTTTTGTGTATTGGTAATTTGAAATCAATATACCCTAACCATGGCTATTTATTTATTTCATTTTTTAAAAATAATCAAACTACTCAAGTTTGAATATTTTTCAAAATTAAGAAAAATAAACTCAAAATTATTAAAAAAAATATGGCCAAACAATACTCCAAGTATTAAAAAATATCACAACAAAAAACAATCCAAAAAGGTATTAAAAAATTCATAAATCCTTACAACATCAATAAAAAAAATTGGGATTTGATCTTGTTGTTCTATGAAATATTTTAGAATTAAAGAAACAACTATTCAAAATTTCTTGGTAGAACACTTTTTGATATTTTTAAGTTCCACATGGATTCTCATTCCAATAGGTTGATACCACTATTTAAAAGGAGTGAAGTGGCTAGCTATTAAAATATTACTAACACATTATCCAAAACATAAACCTAAAATAATGTAGAACAATGTGTACCAAGTCCATCAACTTTTACATGATTAGCCACAACCACATAAAAAATTATCTAAATTTGTAGCACAGTGATAATCTCACTCTCACTCACAATGATTAGAAATCTAAAATATATATAAAGGAATTCTTCTATTCCAAAAACCTATTGGTATAGGTTAGAGAACCCTATGACAAGTAAGGCTAAATAATTGAAAGTAGTATTGGGTATATCAATTTTTTATGGGGTATTTTCAAATGCTCTCTGAGGGTGTCAAAATATTATTTTTCCTTGCAACTACATGATTTAAAGAAAATATTACTACATTGCCAAAAAATTACTAGAGGTCTAACCAATAATTCTGGGAAGGAGAGTATGATTTCAAGTTCTTGATCTTCCTATTATGTGTTTCTCATGGCCAAAGTGGGTGTATGAAGAGTCTTCCACTAAGAGATGGTTAAATTTCTCTTGTAATTTTAAATACCATAATGTTGTGAAAGTCATAGTCAAATTTGAAACAAATACTATAATCTCATTACCATAGCCAAAATTAATTTTCTCTTGGTTGCAACAACTCTCCATCTAAAAGAATATTTTTTCAATGAAAGATATAACTTCTAGGGGAACAAAAAAAGTTAAATTAAAGAACCAATGGAAAAAATAGAATAACATGTAGCTGGCATTGTGTCAACCTTAAGTGCAGTTGGCAATTCCTACCCTTATAAATCTCATAAATAACCTGTGAGTCAAATCAGCAAAAGCTAGGTGTCTTTTTATTTTTCAGTTTAGGATTACTGTAGTTCGGTAGTTAATTAAAAGGTAGTTTAAGAAATTAGAAAAATAACCATCAACTGTTCCTACAAGTCTTGGAATGCGAGATGACTGTAGTGATGGAAAGAAATAGAAGTTATGTAACTATTTTTGTAACATTTAAACCAACTGCAAGCATCAACTGCAAATAGAGGGCTATAAATCCAAAAGACATGTAACAGAGAAGGGTTCAGTTCAGAAAGGAAGAAGTTGAGTGAATTTATTAATATAAACTATCAAGCATTCAAAACGAGAGAAGTACTGTCTATTGAAATTGCCTACATAATTATTTGTTGATTTTCATTCATATTTTCATCACTTAACAGACCATTGTATCATTATAAATTAGTATACTGTCATGGCTAATGTACAAGTATAATTCACAGTTAAATTTAAGTCAAGCAGATAGAATCTTAAACAAATTCTGAGTCATAAGACAACGAGTCGTGCTTACGTTCAAGCGCACAGCAACATAAACTAAGGACAAGCGAATACGTTCAAGCGCACATCAACATAAACTAAGGAAAAGCGAATACGTTCAAGCACACAGCAACATAAACTAAGGACAAGTGAATACGTTCAACGCACAACAACGTAACCGAAAGACAAGCGAAGGTGCCACAGGTAACAAATACCATACATTTTTTTCATCAAAACAGATTTCATTTAAATTGTCCAGAATAGCAATCTACAGCAAGAGGTGGTAGGGCCGAGTTCCATTACATAGACAGAGACCAGTCTAGTCACGGTGGATGCAAATACCATCGAAATTACAAGAACCCAAGTCAAATACTAAACCCTGAGTTAGGGTTTGTGACCGACCAGCAACAGGGTCACGCTGGAGCCATATCTTTACACACAAAACCGAACTAGAACGACAATAGAAAACAAATAACAATACAATGACCAGACACTAGACTAGCGGACGGGACATCCTCCAAGCAGAAACTAGCATTCACAAACAGAACAAGTTACAAGCCTACCCAAAATATACGCAACCGAATACCACCGAGTACAGGGGAATACGCCGCCCAGGTCACCCGTGAGGACATGCAAAGAACCGGAAGGAAGATTAGGGCGTGTTACAGAGAAAATACAGAGGAACGAAACCCTATAGAAGCAACATTAATTTGATAAACAAAACCCTTACCCGAAGGACGCGAAGAGAAGCCGTATCTGGAGCAGAGAATGCCACTGAGCGACTCGAGAGAAAAGAGGCAAGTGGGTTAGACCCAGAACGAGGAGCAGATGAAATTGAAGCAAGGAGAAATAGTTTACCTGTGTTAAAACAGAAGGTGTTTCCCGAAGAACCCTGTGCTTGCAGCGAGAGTCAAAGCTACATCATAAGAAGGCTAACGAACCCAGATAATTACCAGCAATCGAACTTGGAATGGAAACTCAGAAAACTAGTAGCATACACAGAGACCGCCTCAAATTATAAAAGTGGGTGTATGAAGAGTCTTCCACTCAGAGAAGGTTAAATTTCTCTTGTCATTTTAGATACCTTTAATGTTGTGAAAGTCATTGTCAAATTTGACTTGGAAACAAATAACATGCTCTCATTACCATAGCCAAAATTAATTTTCTCTTGGTTCCTCTACTTTATACTCTTCTTTGTATTTCTTTTTCTGAATTGTGAGATGTGGGAAAATACAATATATTTGAAATTGATAAACTGAATGTTTTGGATGATTATAATGTTTAAGGAGGAGATGAGATATGGTTTTTTTTAATGATATGTGAATAATTAATTAATAATATATATGAAAATTTTATTTGTCTATATTTATGTGAATTAGATGGTAATTATGCAGTATTTTAAAAATTAAGGATATGAATGAGTGTTAAGAACAAGATTTTGTTGATTTAATTATATATGGATATTGAAATATAAAAAAAATGAGGATGATTTTTATATATTGAGACTTTTTAGTGGTTAAGTAGTACAATTCAATCAAAGAGTTAAAAAATATTGTGCCAATTGGAAAAAGTAGGGTAAAGTGCAAAACTTCCGAGAAGATGTTTTTCACTTTCACATGCACTATCACTAATGGTCATTTGAGCTGCGCCATATTAAAAGGACAAACCAAATTCACGTTTATTGTAAAATTCAATGACAAAATTGTTGATAGGCTTAGGTATCATGCATTAAATACCCCTCCAACTAAATACATCCCTAGATATAAGAAACTCAATCTACCCTAACCAAGGCTATTTATTTATTTTCATATGTTAAAAATAATCAATACTCGAGGATTTGAAAACTATTAAGGGCTTGCCAATTGTTTATAGTAGTGAGTAATTATAAGATAAACTACAATTCGTATAATTTATTATACTATCAATCCAAAAAATAGGTGAATTATGAAAAATTGGTTTAGTAGTTTAAAACAAAAACACATTGAGATTTAGAGTGTTACATCACATACTAAGTACTTTGTTTCAATTAAATTTCTATATATGGTGTAATTGTTCCAACAAAATTGTTGAGGACTAACATCAAGCCTCATCCTTTTCTAAAAGATGCCATTTAGATGGACTCTATCACATGAAATTAAGTACTACAAAATGGCTTAATACTCCTCCAACCTCATTAGTGAAACATGACACCATAAAAGACTCATAAAATCATATCTTTGTTCATTCTTAGATATAGATAAGGTTACAATGAGTGTTTGAAATAAATACTTGTGAGTATTGCAAGCAGTGGCCAAGTAGTTAGAGATCATAGGTTCTATTTTTGTGTATTGGTAATCGTAAACCAATATACCCTAACCATGGCTATTTATTTATTTCATATTTTAAAAATAATCAAACTACTCGAGTTTGAATATTTTTCAAAATTAAGAAAAAAAAAACTCAAAATTATTGAAAAAAAAATATGGCCAAACAATACTCAAAGTATTAAAAAATATGACAAGAAAAAACAATCCAAAAAGGTATTAGGAAATTCATAAAGCCTTGCAACATCAATAAAAAAAATTGGGATTTCATCTTGGTGTTGTATGTAATATTTTAGAGTTAAAGAAACAACTATTTAAAAATTCTTGGTAGAACACTTTTTGATATTTTTAAGTTCCACATAGATTCTCATTCCAATAGGTTGATACCACTTCTTAAAAAGATGGAAGTGGCTAGCTATTAAAATATTACTAACACATTATCCAAAACATAAACCTAAAATAATGTAGAACAATGTGTACCATCAACTTTTACAACCACATAAAAAGATATCTAAATTTGTAGCACAGTGATAATCTCACTCTCACTCACAATCATTACAAATCTAAAATA
>APFE031086707.1:0-31525 GCA_000404065.3 Pinus taeda
ATTGATAGAAATATTGATTCACCACCCCCTCCCTCCTCAGTATTTCTAACAATTAGTATCAAAGTTAGTACCTTCAAGAACAACCTAACAACTGGAAGGTAGATCTTATGAAAAAGTCAAGAAGGAAAGGATGCAAACCCTCCGAAGATATCACCTCCTTAGTTACGAATTCAGAAGTCAATCAGGTTGGCAAATCTCCTGTGTTTGATGAAACAAAATATGTATTATGGAAACCCAAAATGCAGTTCCTTTTTATGGCTTTTGGTTGTGAATTATGGGAATTAGTTGTTATTGGAAACACAACCACAAATAAGAAAAAGGAATACAATATAAAAGCTATGAAAGAAATCTTTAGTGGCCTATCATATTCTGTAAAAATAAAGGTGGGTCAATGTTCTTCAACCAAAATTCTTTGGGAAAAGTTGCAAGAGATTTATGTAGAGGAATCTACCCTGGTGATAGTTGAGCCAAAACTAGAATATGTTGAACAAGAAAATGATCAAGAGTCAAAGGAGATAGATGAAGGCACTAAGAGCGTAAAATACTATAAAGAAAACCTTGAAGTAGAAGTAGAAGTAGACCTTAAAGAAAAACTTGTGGATGCTCTAGAAGAAATAATTACATTGAAAAATGAAAATCAAGAATTTAAGGACTAGGTATAAGACATTAAAGAAAAGAATTAGTGACCTTAACCATACAAGGGAAGAAGTTGTTCTCCTAAGGCTCCAATAAGAATAAATATCTAAGGACTTTAGTAAGCTTGAAGCAAAATTGCATTAACAATAAAGGGGACATGAATAATAAGTCAACTCCTAAAAGTTCAACCAAAAGAAGCAAAGAGAGCAGAAGAAATATTGAAGATCCAATTGATGAAGAAAGAAGAAGATTGTGAGAGGCTTGAAGAAAATACCATTTCCTTAAGGAATGAATTCGATAAGCTACACAAGAATTTGAAGAGAGTACACATATTAGATAATATCCTCAATTGCCAAAGGTCACCATTTGAAAAATCAATTCTTGGCTATACATGTGAGACTTATGATGAAATCCCCAAATCACCTAAAAGAAAAATCAAGGTAAAACCTGAAAGCCATATCCATAAGATCTCTAGTCCCAATGAAAGAAAGAAAGGAAATCACGATGATTTTGGAAGAACCACTTCACCAACAAGCTATGCATATGATTTCAAAGGATTAATACACAATGCAAGTAATAATAAGGATCAATAAAGGTTTGAGGCTCCTCCAAGGGAAAATGACTTCAGAAAATCATCAAAGAAAATCTTTCCCTCTAGGTATCAAACCTTTTTCTTTGATTATTGTTACTTTTGCACTAATTCAATCATAAAGTTAGAGATTGTAAAGCATATTGCAAGGATGATTGGAAATATTATCATTTAAACCCTAGAAGGAAGATTGTAAGTAGACAAGACAAAGTTCCCAATAGATAATGTTGTTTAATTGCTCCACCATTCAGTTTCAATGTAGTATGCTATCAATGTCACAATTTAGGACATATAACACAATATTGTAGGAGAAAAATGAAGTGGCCACTAAGCAAATCAAGGATCAAAAGTCATTTGGAAAACCTACGGAGGTTTGAAGAAGAAAACAAGAAGAGCAAAAAAAAAAAGCATGATTTAATCTCAGGTGCTCATTGCACAAATTGCTAAAGTGAAAATACAGATTTGGTGGGGGTCAATAGTAAACTTGTGCCCATCTTTATTTAGGAAGAACATTAACTAATGGTCTCTGCAAGAAAATAAACATTAAGGAGGCTGGTAGGGTTCTTGATATGATGATTAAGCATGATTGTTCTCCGGACTTGGTCACTTACAATTTTATTTCCTACAAGGGCTTTTATCCTAATATATATACTTACACTGCCCTAATTTGGTTACATAATATACATTATTATATGGTCAACGCAAGAAATGTAAAGAACAACAAGCGTCCAAGCTTTCACTTAACATATAAATTGATGGTTTTGGTCATGACACAATCTCTTACAGTATATTGAAACACAACATAACCATTGGAAGTAGACCTTTTGAATCTCGTAAACTACCGAATTACTTGATAATGTGTGGTCGCATTCTACCAGAATAACTTAACATCACAACCAAGCATCCGAGTTTAAACAATTAGTTGCATTGCTAAATAAGTTTCACTATTGGAAACATGGGACAACTGATTTGTATGTGTGAAATGAGAAATATATTGTCTCCAGGAAAGTTCAGAAAAAAACTAGGTATACTCATTGAAGTGTGAACTATAAAGGAAAGCAACTTTCGAGGATTTTGATGCAGATAGAGTCATGATATGAGGACATAGGGTTTGAGGACTATAGCCCCATTTAAAACCACTCAACCAACCAAGGACTGATATTTAAAACATTCATTTCCTCAAGCAACCTCTTTCCTCAAGAAATGAAATTTGTGTTCCCCTCTAATCCATTTAAAATAATTACAATTATTTACAAGAGAGAATATTAACCACATATTAACTAGGGGATGTCATAGTTTTGTGCCCGTGGATTGTATGTAATGAAGCCTTTAAAAGGCTAGGAAATACTTCATTATAATGTGCCAAGGATATGAGCAGTGAAGGCTCATTTGGCTAGGTTTGGCCAACGAACACTAATGGAATATTTTGTTAGCTAATTTTTCCTTATATTGAGGTTTACTAGGATAAACATTATGTGTTTATGATTTGTGTTTTGTTGCTAGCAAATTTTTAGTTCTCTTGGGTAAAATTTTAACAACAGATGTCATCCATAGGGATAAATGACATAAAAGAAGAAAACCAATTTTTTCATCATGTTTTTGACTTATCTCCTTATAGGTTTACTCAAATGTCAGGCGTAGGCAGCATTAGATGCATAATTCAATTAGATATCCAACAAGTACCCACTCTGCATACTTCTGAGTAGATCTACATCAAGAAAAAAATCGAAAAGTACATTAAAAAAATGTGTTTCTTGAAACAAACACATTTTTTCATGTATTTTAGATTTTTTTTTTTTTTTAATCTATTTTCAATTTTTTGCGATGTGGTTTACTCGAAAGTATGCAAAGTAGGTATTCAGTGAATGTAGAATTTAATTTTGCATCAACGAAGTGCTTACACTTAACATTTGAATAAACTTATAAGGATATAAGCTAAAAATACAATTACAAAAGGCAATTTTTTTTTTCTTTTGCCTTTAAAAATTCACCTAATCTGTTGGCTAGATACTCTATGAGTGGACTATATTGGTTATAAACTTTCAAAGGAGCCATCAAAGAGTGAGTGCATCAATTGCACTTGTTAGCTCTAAAATATTATCGACAAAAACATTTTTAAATTTAGGAGGAGTTCATGTAGAATGAACAAGGACATCTTATCACATTAGCGATGTGCCATGCATTTTGGTAGATGGTTGTTTCTTTATATGGACTTTTGACAGTTTGGTGATGTTTGCATGATTGAGGTACAAGGTAAAAGTGCAAGTTTGGACTATATATAAACCTCCTTGATTAGGTGATTCTTTAATTGAAACTTTTGTTGTATAAGACTAAAGGATGATGAAGACTTGTTTTGTTGTATTAGACTAAATGATGAAGACTTGTCTTGACAAAAAATAGTACAAATATTAGTTAACCAAAAGTGTTGGAATATGTATATTCTTGTTTTATGTATGATCATATTTATGGTTGTTATGATTATTGGTTATTTTTGGGTAAAAGTTAATATCTATTAAAAGAATTCTCTATATTTTAAAAATTTGTTAAATTTAATTAGATTTGATAAATTCTCTCTAACTAATTAACTCCTAAATTTAGATGAAATTGAGATATATACTCAAATAATTAATTATGTAATGAATATATTTTTTTAATATATAAAAACTATACAATATGCCAATTTTGAGGATTGACGGGATCAACTAATACATTAACAATCATTTTCTTATAAGGTCAAAATGTTTTATTATGAATATATTTATGTGGGAGAGGAAAGTGAAATATGCCAATCACATAAGATGACATTGCTTACAAGCCAAGCCCAGCCGTAAAAGCTAGTTTTTTTATGTTCTACGAGTCATTTCAAGACATGGATATCCAATTACTCGAGGAAGATCTTTGCTTCCAAGCCGGATAAAGCTGCTCTAATGACGATGGTCAAGTTAAAAGAAGAATACGGAGAATAAATAATGGCTGAGACGGTCTTGAAAGTGATGAGCGTGGGGACGTGAAGCTGACTCGACTCACGCAAAAATTACTTGCTGTTTTATATGATTTAATGCAGTTGATTCTACTTGCACGCCACTCTGAGTGCGATGGATCACTTCCTGCTCTGCAACTAATAATTTTGCAGCAACACCCCACACTGTTCCCTCACGACTTAAATTCTTTAAACGAAACGTATGGTTTTTCCTTTGGTGGAGACCATGCCGATTGCGTGACTGTATGATAAAGAATTTTTTTTGTAATTTATTTGGTACAGGGATGATCTCATCCTGTTGTTCCTGTTTGTTGGTTGGGAATTTAGTTAATTTTATGTAAACCGGGGGAATTAACTCTGTTTTCATATTTGGGGTTTGTCAGCAATTACTCGGTTCGAATCCCCTAAATTAAATACAATAACTTACTTGGAGACACTGTTTACTTAAAATTTAACATCTTGTGCTGCGGAACTAGACCAAGAGCACAATGTCGTACAATAATGGATTATCCTTGAAGCAAACAGCAGTATCAGATCTAATGCACACTCACTCACTCTTCCTCATTTCTTGCATTACAGTTGATTCTTTCCTACGTATGTGGATCAAAACACTTGTGCCTCCTCAAAAAATATAACTACAGCAACCTATAAATGACGCCATCAAGCACGGAACAGATACCGGTGGCTTTCCATACCTTCATCTGCTGCTGCTTTGTAATATGCAATAGATTTTCCTCTTCCCCTGCTGCACAAAAATGGCAGGAGCTTCCACCACATCATCCACCCTGATAATTCTCATAATATGTTCTTTCGTATGTTGGGCAGAGGCTCAGAGACAGGTCTCTTATCTCACCATGTATATTGTAATAATTTAGGTTCTGTAATCTTGGATGAGTATGATATTTTGGTTTGTAATCCTGCAGGCCTATGTAGTCTACATGGGGTCTTCTGGGGGTATGGCAAAAAGCTATCTTAGATATTCCCATCTGCAGATGTTGGTTTCTGCTGTTGGAAGGTAAGGGAGTACCCTGCTGCTCTTGGTGAAATTAAGTGTAATTGACAGACTGCATCTAATTGTGGAATTGGGATTAAATTTATGTTGTTGGTGAGTTTAATGCAGTAGCAAGGTGGCAAGAAAATCTCTAATCTATTCATACACTCGCTCCTTCAATGGATTCTCAGCAGTTCTTTCCGACCAACAAGCCCAAGTAATAGCTTGTAAGTTCTTAAATTTCTCCCTCCTTTCTGTTTGGATCTTTATGAGGGTTGGAATTACAGGAATATCTTGACAACCATATTCACCCCAGTGCAAACCTCAATCATAGGAAGGGATTCCAAGCTATTCTGAAGTGATGCTTGTTTTGTGGATAGAAAGACCTTCAAATGATTGGTCAACAGGGGACTTCCCCTTATAACTGATCGATTTCTCATTTGGAATGATGACATTTATGATTTTCTCTTTGAGATAATTTCAAATATTTTTTTCACATGGAGAATTTCAGATTTAGATGTTCTCAGATTAACATACTGGGAGTATAGTTAACTGTGTACTATATTTTTATGTTCAAGTTTTACTTATGATTAAACTGTGTATTATACTTATATACTCAAATTTTTGAAAAGCACTTTACCCATCATCGGAAGAGACAGTGAAGAGATTAAAACAGTTCAACTTCACACTTCACTGTTCTCTATAATTTTGGCTTACTTCACTTCCCATTTCACTGAAATGTTCTTCACATTATTCGCTCACTATGATTTACACACTTGACTGATCTTTATATTATTGGATCACTTCACTTTCACATTTCACTGCTCTCTACATTCCTCGCTCACTTCACTTTTACATTTCGCTGCTCTCTGCATTACTGACGCACTTCTCTATTCTCAATATCATTCAAAGTTTTTTCTTTATGTTCAGTGAAGTGTTCATTAAAAAAGTTGGGAAATATTTTTCTAAGCTGTAATTTTGTTTGAAATGGTGCATTAGAAGAAGTATAGCAAAAAGCCTTTTATGTGATCACCTTGTTTCAAAATCAACTCATATCAATTCATCTGTGCAATGCCTGGAAATTACATCTCTCTTACATAAACAATTACAGCAAACAAAATTTATGGAATAGGAATTCAAACACATTTGTGCATGGGTTTCCACCCAATTGTATATGTGTAAAAGCTAAAACAGTACAGAACCATGTAAACCCTGTTCTCACAAGAACCTCAGGCCCCTTTATGAGCATCTCAGCTGGCATTTTAGAGCTGGGTCTTAGCTATGTTCATGTTGATGGCCATAAACAATGTGTCTAATTCCTCGCCAACATTCAATTAGAAAAAACAAAAGGTTGATGGATCACCCCATTCTCACAAGGTTCTAGATTGCACATTGATTGTCCATATGCAAAAAATCAGATATGTGATATATCAAATTCTCACCTCCTGGAGATTAACACCTCCTGGATTTGATATCTCTTAACCTAATGAATCAATGGCAATAATAAACCCTACCAGGGCTTGCTCCTCTTAACCTGATGATTAATAATAACCCTACCAGGGATGGCTTATTAGGTCGTGGTCTAGTAGTAATCAGGTGAAACTTTACCATAATTAGCAGAAATAATTGACCACAATTAGCACAGGTTTTATTCTCAATCCATGGACCATTCTTATTTGGACTTTACCAAGAATGCCCCAGTGCTATGTCCCTGAACTTTCGATCTGTCTTCACCCAAAAATAGGGTGGTTTATGATAAATATGCAGCTCAAAAGATAAAACTATATTTAGTCAAAGCAATTTATAGTTTTACATTCTCTCCTAGAAATAAATAACTATTACGGGACTAAAGCAATCGGTGATTTATGGTATTGGACAGCAATGCCAGGAGTTGTTTCAGTGTTCCCCAGCAGGATGCATAAACTGCATACAACGAGATCATGGGATTTCCTACAGCTGGAAGCAGATTATGCAGAAGGTTGTCAAGAGTCTAGATTGCATGCTCCAGTAACAAGTGATGTGATTATTGGACTTCTTGACACAGGTAGAAATGGCAAGAATATCATGGCATCATGATTAATTCGATATATTATTATATTTATAGGCTAATGTTTTAAGGTTTGATTTCTGTAGGTGTTTGGCCAGAATTAGAAAGCTTCAATGATGAGGGAATGGGACCTATTCCTTCTAGATGGAAGGGGAAATGCGTGGAAGGAGATAATTTCAATTCATCTAACTGTAACAGGTACGTTAAGAAATTCATCAATATTCTATTTTCCTTGATACACACATCAGGAAATTCTCTGTAGATGAAGCACTGATTCTTGAACGATTGCATTTAAAAATTCTCAGAAAGCTGATTGGTGCCCGTTACTATGGTGATGGATTCTCTATGTCTATGGGTCCTGAAGCGAATTTCCCCATCTATGATGGCCCAAGTACTACTGACCTAAACGATCTTCCAAGGCCAATTAGGACTTATGGGTCTGCAAGGGACTCCCTGGGGCATGGAAGTCACACCTCTACAACTGCGGGAGGAAGATTAGTAGATAATGCAAGTTATTATGGGTTGGCAAAGGGAGTAGCCAGGGGAGGAGCTCCTCTTTCGAGGATTGCAGCCTATAAGGTCTGCTCTGAGGATGGATGCTCGGATGCTGCTATACTTGCGGCCTTTGACGATGCCATTAAGGATGGCGTCGATGTATTATCTCTTTCTCTCGGCGCTCCTTCATACTTTACACCAAATCTATTGACAGATGGTATAGCCATCGGCGCATTTCATGCGGTGCAGAATAATATTGTGGTTGTTTGCTCTGCGGGTAATGATGGGCCTTATTCCCACACAGTAGTCAATAGTGCGCCATGGATCTTGACGGTGGCAGCAAGCACTGTTGACAGGGTTTTTGATTCCAAAGTTGTTTTAGGAAACAACAAAACATTTGATGTAAGTGTGCATTGTCAAAGATTATTTCTATGCAATGGGGAGCTTCATGCACTCCTGGGAAGTATTTTTAAAAGGCATAGCATTTTCCTGGATAAAATTTTCATTTATTTGGAATCTTGCACAATTGTAATATTTTGGATAAGATCTTACCACTTCAATTTTTCTTCGTTTTGGATAAACCATCTTTCCAGGCGCATAAGCCTCATCTTTATATGCAATGACGAGTCTTATACACCCTCAGAAAGAGCCTTCAAAGTTATAAAGCACTAAGGTAAATATCTGTAAGATCTAATGAATTCACTTCCTCGTACTGGTGCAGGGACAAGCACTAAACTATTTCAGTC
The DNA here is from genome assembly GCA_000404065.3 of Pinus taeda. Lineage (NCBI taxonomy): Eukaryota > Viridiplantae > Streptophyta > Pinopsida > Pinales > Pinaceae > Pinus > Pinus taeda. The sequence goes on from APFE031086707.1 coordinate 8,485, forward strand.
TCAGCAACAGCTCTTATCCCATTGTTTTTGGTGGAGACATTGCAGCAGATGGAGTCTCTAACAGCTCAGCAGGGTATGTATTCACTTATTTGATATTTCTCCTTCCATCTATACTAGAAATAATTTCTCCTTCCATCTATAAATCTAGTATATATCTATCTTATCTTAGGATGTAGTGAGCATCTAATATAACAGACCATAAACTTCTCATCTATGAAGTAGAAACTAATTCTTTTTGGAGGTCAAACCTTTTACATAAATATGAAAAATTAAGGGGACAGTATTTTACAGGAATGCAGATTGTTCTCTTATCATATAGCAGGTCCAACATGAGGGTTGCCACTATCTAGGCCCAACCTAATTGAAAGTCCAACATGAGGGTTGCCCAATTAGGGTCAACTTGATTGAAAGTCCAACATGAGCATTGCCCCTATCTAGGCTCAACCTAATTGAAAGTCCAACATGAGGGTTGCCCATATCGAGGTTCAACCTAATGGAAAAGAAAAGGTCAAGTTCAAGTAGAACTATGTTATATGAAAGAAACAGATAAATCTGTGAAGCTCTTTACGAAGACAGTTGAATGAAAACACTATCTGAGCTGTCTTATGTGGTAATAATATCTCTGCTAAAAGGATTATCCTTTGCCATAGTCTAACTGTTGGATAATTTACAAGTTTTTTGGATATATTTTCTGGGTAAATTTGTTCAGAATCTGGCAGGAATTTGTTGGAATCATTTATTTTATGTCTAAACTCTGCACAATCCATGTGTCTCAGGGTTTTTTAAGATGCTAAATTCATTTATAGAATCAAAAAATAAATTTTAACCCAAAAAAATGCCATATCACCAAAAATTGTTTCTCTGAATTCTGACCAAAAATTCAAAAATTGTTTCACTGAATTCTGACCAAAAATTCCAAAACATATAATAGGTAAACAACACCTTATCCTTTAATGCTTTCCTACAATGTCCTCCCATTCTATATTTTGGAATTTTTTCAATATTGACTCAAACTTTTGCTTTAAGGTATATTTGTTATATATATAAATATAGATATATATGCCTTGCCTAATGCATTGGACCTATCTCTACTTCCTTCTCTTGGCCTCCCATTCTATATTTTGGAATTTTTTCAATTTTGAGTCAAACTTTTGCTTAAGGTATATTTGTTATATATATATATAATATAAATATAGATATATATGCCTTTGCCTAATGCATTGGACCTATCTCTACTTCCTTCTCTTGGCGAACCTGAGTAGCTCAGAGCTGATTGTCGCATCTTTGTGATACCCTCCTTCTCCCTGTCTCATACCTTACATGATATTTTCTCCAATTGGGCTAATACCAGTTTCCCCTCCATGGTATATATAATTTTCAAGAGTTCCCATGGGGATTAAACTGGCTGATACTGCATGGTTGTCTTTTTGTGCTCTCCTCTGCCCTCTACCTTCCACAAGAGTAAATGCCATTGCATACTTTTATTATTAAATCTCTCACACCTCTCCCACGTTAGCTGTAAAATATCTAACTTCTCCCGGCTTATAGCAATGCCCCACTTTTATTGACCCTGTTTGGTCCGCCTTTCCCCTGGCCAACTTAAGTTTGCTTTGGCCCGGATGGTACGAAATGATTAATCGTGGGCTGCTAATAGAACCGACGACCTGCCATCATTAATCTTTCTATTTGCTAATGGCAGACCATGGCTATAGCATAATCCCCTGATAATTGAATGCAGGCGCTGCACAAGTGATTCTCTCAATGGAACGGAAGCAAATGGGAAAATTGTGCTATGTCTTCAGGCTGAAGCTGATGAAAGCAGAAACAGCAAGAGCTCCTTTATTAAAAGTGTAGGCGGCGTGGGAATGATAATAGTCGATGACACAAACAAGTACATGCCTTCAATCTACGACCTGCCTGCAACTCAAGTTTCACAGGCTTCCGGCATGGAGATCCTTGACTACATAAGATCTACGACGTAATCCCTAATTCTCCAGTTACTGCACTGTATTTAGATATAATTTTAACATATTTACTTTATTGCATCCACTAATGTGCTTATCTGATACATGTGACATGCAGTGAGGTCACTGCAACCATTCTTCCAGCAGAGACCGTGGTAGGGTTGAAGCCATCGCCAGTCGTTGCCAAATTTTCAGCTCGTGGTCCCAGTAAACTAACTGAAAACATTCTCAAGGTAAAGCAGTGGATTCCGAAGTTTGTTGCAAAACTCTACGTTTTCACAGTATTCTTGGATACATTCATTGGACATGGGTATTTTCCGAGAATGCCTGAAAATGCTCATAACCGTTTAATTAATTAAAAGCGATCCAAAAGGAAAAAACGCGTCTGGGGTAATGTCTTAAAACTTTTTCTCAGGTTAAAATTTTTATTGAATTAAAATTATTTTGTGGATTTATTTATTGATAAAATTGATTTTTAAAATATTTATATAATTATATAAAATTTATTTATTTTATTATAATGTAGAGGTATTGTATAATAAACATGTATTTCTGGTAGTTAGAGTCACAACAAAGGAACTTGAACTGGGTTCAATAATTTCACATTTCTTTAATTAACCATTACATTGTCCCAAGAATTATTAGTTATAATTTTAATAAATGTAATTTTTATTCTTAATAATTATTTATATTTATATTTTGAATATATAATAAATTGATAAAAATTTTTGTTTTTGATGATGGTGGTTAATATTATATATGATTTACTAAATTTAAGAAGATAAAAAAATTAATTAGAAATTTAAAATCTTATTTTTATACTTAAAAAAATACTCATATATCATCATAGTTTCGTTAAATTAATATTCATATATCATCATAGTTTCGTTAAATTAAAAAGTTAAGAAAGTAAGTAGAATTACAGAGATTTTAAAAACTAAATCAAATGTGAGTATAAGATAGAAAATCTAAAAGAGTGTTTTTCATCTTCAACCTCCTACATTTTATAGATAATAATATCTTTTATTCCAAATGTTGTTAGAATTGGATTTTTAAAATTTTTGATGAAATTAAAAAACAAATTAAATACTTATATATAAAATTGCCATATATATTAAATAAAAATAAATTTTTGAATTTCCAATTTTTTAATTAAATTAGTTTTAATTTTCAATTTTATGATTAAATTTGTCTATATTTATTTTTTATAGACCATTTTTATAATTAAATAGATTTAATAATTAAAAGCATATATTTTTCTCTTAAAAATTAGAGGTTCCAAATCGAAAAAATAGAATAGTCTCCTTTAAATTTTAATAATCAAATTTTTGATTTAAAAAATAAATTATTAATAATTTTATTATAAAAATAATATATTTTCAATTTTTTTGAAAAATTAAAAAAGGAGAATTTTCAAATACAAAATTAAATTAAAGAAAACAAAAAACATAGAGCAATTAAATTACACCATTCTTTTTATTTATTTTTAATAGGTCATCCATATGAAAATCGCACCTCCAGAAAAAGGGACATGCTCCCTCAATGGGGCTGTACAGCGCCTGACTCCTCTCTCCACACCGTAACTACCCATCGATTATACTAATTCCAATTGTATTGCAGCCGGACATTACTGCTCCCGGAGTCAACATATTGGCCGGATGGACCCAGGAGAACCCGTACAGCGATCCCCCTGCTGGCGAATCGCCCAGTCCCTATGCTATAATCTCAGGGACATCCATGGCCTGTCCACATGTCAGCGGAACTGCAGCCTTATTGAGATCTTACAACCCTGAATGGAGCGCCTCGGCAATCAAATCTGCTCTCATGACTACAGGTATGATTCTGGGAAGCTCAAGTTATCAACAAATTGGAAAGCCTGGGGTCAAATTCCAGAAGCCCAATTTCAGTTTTGATTCATTTTTTCTCATTTCTGCAGCAACCACAATGGACAATGCGAACGCTCATATAACAAATGACACGGGCTCCTCAACCACAGCATTTGACTTGGGAACAGGGGAGCTAAATCCTGTGAAGGCTCTGGACCCCGGGCTGGTCTATGAAAGCGATCCAAAGGACCATTTTCTGTTCCTCTGCTATTTTGGTTACAATCAAACCCAAATCGGCAGCATAAGTGGGAACAAATCCTTTGTCTGTCCCCAGGATTCGAAACCGGAACTCATCAGCAACCTCAACTATCCATCCATTGCCATATCCCAATTGAACGGTACCAGGTCTGTAGTTCGAACATTGATGAACGTGGGCCCCGTTGATTCAATATACACAGCCACCGTGATGCCCCCTCCAGGGGTGGATGTGAAAATATCTCCTGAGAAATTGGTGTTCTCAGCATCTCAGAAAAGTATTAGCATCAATGTCCAACTGAAGGTCACGGCTACTCCCTCTGTGAAGAACTATGTGTTTGGCAGCCTGAGTTTCTCTGATGGCACTCGTTCTCTCGTTACACCTCTCGTTGTGAATCCCGTTTCTGTTTAATGATCTCCATTCAATGCAGAGGTACTTCTAATAAAATTCCATGGAGACCCGTTGCAGGCTTTATGGTCATGTTCTGAGCTCAAGGATCTTCATATATATGCGGTGTTGATGATATTCACATACGTGTTCCAAAATCGACGAGTTTTACATGTAATTACCAATAATCTCCCAACAAATTCCCGACTCCAAAACGAAACTGCAGGCAAGTGGAAATGTCACAGGGGAAACTTCAAAATATTTCGTGTGATTATATTAATCCAACATTGAACTGTCAATAGCAGCAACAATCTGTTTATAATAATGTTTCATGGCATTATTATATCTGAGAGAAGTTCGAAAATAGCAGCAATGCCATGTTTCATTGTGTTGTTGTAGGGAGAGAAGTTCAAAAACAGCAGCAATGCCATGCTATTATTGTATTGAGAGAAGGTATGGAAATAATTATGCATTTTACAATTGAGTGAGAAGTTCAAAAATATTAAAATTGAGAGAATTATGTATTTTACAATTCACTGGAAGTTCAGACAAGTTAAAAGGATTATGCATTTTACAAATGAGTGAAAAGTTCAAAAAATTAGTGACAATGCCATGATATCATTTAATTTAGAAACCCTATATAAAGACTTGTGCAGTTTACAGATGAGTAAGAAATTAAAAAATAGCAATAAAGCCATGATATTATTGACTTGAGAGAACGTACAAGAAGAATGATTTATTTTACAACTGAGTATTACTAGACATTTTGGTGGATATGTAATTAGTTAAATGAATGTCTATGTAATTAGTTAAATGTTTAACATTATTGGTTATAATTAATTAATATTATGGGTTATAATTAATTAAATTAAAATTTTAAAAATTATATATAATAAAATAATAAATAATAAATTTATAATAATTTAATAGATTTAATATAATGGGTTATTTGAGGTGGTTGGGCTCAATGGTTATTATTTTCTTGATTGTTTGAAACTCTACTATTGACATAATGAACTATGACTGGTTGATTAATATTGTTGTAATGACTTCATGCTTTTGAATATTGTTGTATTGGCTTAGAGACTTGTGATGGTTGGAATCTTTAATGTTTGGTGCCCTAGAAGCAATCAACAAGGGAATAATAAAAATAGTCAATTGATTTTTTTAACATTATTGGAATAGTGAAATTAATTTGTTGAGATTGTGCTCTATAACACTTTGGGACTATTTATATGTGTTTTGATCCATCTATGGGATCAAGAGCATCCATTTCAATTTTTGCTTTGAGTTAAATTGGTACAATGTATTCCACTTATATCTTGATATCCAAAAAGTCTAATGCACTTGTCTTGATCCATAAATTCTATTTTTGTTTTTGTGAGTAGGAGGCTACTTAATGGTGTGAATACATTGTACTAAAGGGTGGGGAGATACATTGTGCATTTTTAAATGTTTGATGTGTTCTCCACTCTCTATGTAAATGCATAATGTGTCTCCCTTCCCTAATCCTCACAGAAGAGTCATTGTAAGTGATAATGCATATGCTTGCGTTGTGTGCATGTATATGCTTGAGCATGGATGTCTCTTCTTTAGAAAGGGGGTGGAGCATGAGCATTGTTGAAAGTTCATGTAAGTACCATTTTTGTCACCTTTATATCACAATTTGGCACAAAAAAGAAATAGTTCAAAGATATAGAATGATAAATTAAATGGATAGAGTTTTCAACTATGAAAGCTCAAAATGGAATATGGACAAAGATCAATGGATCGTTGTCAATTCGGCTATTGTACCAACGTGGATGTGGCCGAGTTGGGTAAAAAGGCAAAGAGCATAATATAATTGAGCTCTCAGATTTAATATCATTGAGTATGTGAAGAGAAACTACAATGAAGACATTATGGAACAAGTTAAGGAGCTTTTACTAGCCTAAGTCCATGATAAACAAATCATTCACATTGAAAACATTGTATAACCTAAGGGTGAAGGATAGAGCATTTAAACTCCTTCAATATTGTGGCAAGTTAGATAGTATTTGTTGATATCAATCTTTTAGATGAAGATAAGTGTATCCAACTGTTACTTTTTTTTACCAAAATCATGGGATAGTTTGGTTGTTGCCATAGGTAGTAATGATAATGTTGAACTTGTAAATATGGTTGGTTTGCATAATGTATATTTGGCCACTTGGTGTACTTGTATTGATTATTGTAAATAATATTTTAAATGAGTCAATTTTTATTATTATTATTTTGAGTTGAAGTCCCATTGCGACTTTTAAAAGAAGAAAATTTGAATTTTTTAAATTGCAATTTTAGGCTCCAAAAGTTGTCAAGTTGGCCCAGGGAAAACGATACACCCATTCAACCCAGGAGATCTGTTAAGTTGTGGTATGTTCTATGCTTAGAGCAGTTTACTTATCTTTCTTATTATTATCCACAGATTAGCAACCACATGTACATTAAGTAAAGTGCAGATAGAACATTTAAACGATCAACAGAAAACAAGCCAAGACAAGAGACACAAGATGTGGTGGCTAGCCAGGGACAAACCCCAATATGGGGAAACCCTTTGATCAAATTTTCTTTTATGTTCAATAATTCAACAGATAGAAATAGTACAAAGATTTGATTTATATTAGTAGTAGCAAACCCTATATCAGCCCTAAACTAGGGCGGTAAACCCTAGATCGAACTCATCAAATCTCTAATGGTGAGTCGTTCACTATGCACCAGTCCAAGACTTTGTTGTGCATTAGTCCAAGACTTCACTGTGCATCAGTCCAAGACTTTGTCGTGTACCAGTCTAAGACTTCGCAGTGCACCAGTCCAAGAAATCTCCGCACATCAGTCCAAGACTTCGCGATGCACAAGTCCAAGACTTTGCCGTGCATCAGTCCAAGACTTCGCCATGCACCGGTCCAAGAATTCGCCATGCACCAGTCCAAGACTTTGCCGTGCACCAGTCCAAGACTTCATCGTGCACCAGCCCAAGAAATCTGCGTCCTCCTTTTCACACATGTGAGAGAGAGAGCCTTTTTGCGCAAGAGAGAGAAGAGACTCTTGTTCTGCACAGGAGAGAGAGAGAGATATGATGAGAAGTGAGTGACCAAATGAGGAGGAGTCATCCTGTATTTATATCCAAACATTGAAGGTGAATAGATGTGTCCGTTGGGCGTCTGAGCCTACATAAGCTGTTGGCCAACTTTGATAATTTGTCAATAATCAAAATAAATTCATATCTCCATAAATACTTATCGGAATCGAATGATCTTTGGATCAATCCTACACCCCTCGACGAGAGGAATCTAGGAAAAATATTATCAGCCATGACTAAGGTGACCCACATGGAGTTTGGCCCTAGTTACCAATTTTAACACTCCCTCTCAACTAGGGAGAACTCCATCTGCAATTCGTCTGACTGTCACTACTATTCATCCATCAAATGCACCGCATTGTACAACTTGACCCTTGCTCTACTTTGCTATGCTTTGTTCTGTTCTGCTCTGCTCGAACTATGAAGAAGAAGAAGTGATCGAGGATGTCTCATACCATCCTTCACTAACCCGAAGTCAGTCTGGAGTGTGTACCACTTTCACTGGTCCCAGACCAGTCCTCTACAGACCCAAAGTCAGTTTCATAAGGTGTACCACTCTCACTAGTCCCAGACCAGTATCGTTGATCCCAAATCAATGGAGGTCATCCTAGCATAGGGAGTATGGTAGATATAACGATGCGTCCATCGATAGAACTACTATGGTCCTTATCCTCATTTCCTGCTCATTGATCAGATGAGAGGTACTTCCCATGAGTCCCGGACTACATGGGTAGGATGCATCGACTAGAGAATTAATCATCATGTCCACAGGAGAACGAATCATCCTGTCTAGTGGATGCTGTTAGCTCGCTATATAATGATGATTCTCTAAAGGTTGGAAGTGAGCTTGGTCCTTGGTCATGCTCGAAAGAAGCTTACAACGGTTGCCTTCTTCTTTCCCTTTGACCCACCTATTCTCCCTTCATCTCTATTCCCCCTACTTTTCTTCTAAAAAACCAACAAAACCCCTTTTGTTACAAGCCCCGAGTGCTAAAACCCAAAACCCCATAAAACCGCGCCCATACGACTTTGTGCCTTCATATATTCGTCGCCCGTAACCTCCACCGTTGAATTTTCCCCGCTGATCTGACGGCTCTCGTCATGCCCAATAAAGCGACTTGCACGATCGTTTCTCCACCCTTTGATCCTCTCCGCCGAAGATCCAACGACATTCGCTCTCCCCGCGTCCACGAAATGGTGGAATGTTAGTGCGCGATGGAGAGCGGTTTTCTCTCCCCTCCGCCGCTACGTGTCGCACGTTGAATGGAATCGCACGCCCTCACCCTTTTACTGCCTGATGCCCAAAGGCGGTGTGATCGATACCGCTTACTGCTTAACCTTCCGTTCCTGCCCGATAACGGTCGCGCACCTTCGACGCCTGATCACTGTTGGATCTATCCACCTGAAATCCAAAGGCCCATGTTCGCTTCGCTCCCACCACTTCTGATACCCTCCGCCAAGCCATCTCCGCCATCTATTTTCTCGATCCGATGCCTGATCTTTCTCCCTCACCCAACTCGTCCATTCGCCACGCAGTCCATATCCCTTTACCATTCCGTGTGCCCGAAGGACGAAGGCGACCGGCTCACCAGTACCAGTTGTAGTTGCTCCTCAACAACCATATTTAACAAACAATATGGCCGAGGAGGAAAAGGACAGAGCGTGAGCAGGTAACTGCATTTAGCAGTTATGGAACTTCATGGATACGAGCACTCCTACTGCCCGAGAGGATAGTAGAGCACCTGAAAGACCAGATTCATCCACTGAAGCAAGCAAACGCACTCAAAGACTCCATTAGACAGTTCAATGCAGTTGGTGGTCAATTATGACCCCTCCATACCTAAAATGGCCAAGTGCCTTTGTAATGAAACTCTATATATACCCGAAAACAAGGTGTAATCAGGGTTGGTGGTTGATGTTTTGATGTAAAGTTCAACTTCCGGAGACTGTAACTATTTTGATACTTGCAGCATCTCGTCTTCATTTTCAGCTAATACAAGCTTCTTTTGTTGTTAATTGCTCACTTTCCATTTCTCTTCCCTTCCAAGCTGTGCCTGATATGTTGTATGCTTGAACTCTTGATGTTTAGCATTAGAGTAGCTGTCATCCTATCTCTGTGTTAAAATCTTGTATGTATCATTGTATGGGTTATTCATGTTTCTCTTCATTTGGTGCCAGAGAGTTGTCATCTTGTCTGTGCATTAGTAGATTAGATTTGTATACTTCTTCACTGGTTGCAGCCGACCATCACATGGTCTTGTGCATTTGCTGGTGTGGTCAGTATTCTCCATATTCACCCAATCTTAAACTGTGAGTAGTTGGTGGTATAAAGCCTTGTAGTCTGAGGGTGTCCACGCATGTTTAGAGTGAAACAAAATAGAAGTGGTTATCTGGCTTGGACAAGCATCATTCCTTCCATTCGTCCATTTGCAACAATAAGTTGAATTTATATGTTACCAGGCATCTCCGAGCTACAACATAGGAGAGTTTCTTGGAATCCTAACATAATTGAAGCTGTTGCCGGGGAGAGGAGATTGAAGCTTAGCTTCCCTGGGAGAAAGACACAGTTCCAACTTTGATGATAGAAAAATTCTGGACACATTTCTGGTTGTAATCATCTATCTGGTGACTCTACTGGAGGACCAACCTAGTGGCGACTCCACATTACAGTTCTGGCTTAGTTTGTGAGGCATACTCGGAGAAATCCTCAGAAATCACCAGCTGACCCAGTGCCTGACCCTGAGAAGATTGTTAAGCAAAGAAAAACATCATAGAAAGGAGCATCAGGATCAGGTAAGCCTAAACAATCTTATGTATCTCTGCAAGAGAATATTATAGCTGAGAATGTACAGTTCGAAGATATAGAGCCTAACATTGTTAATGAAGAAATACCCTCAGAGATTCATAAAGCTCCTTGTTCATTAAGTTCCCCTTTGGATCTAAGTCCAAAGAAAGCCTCCCATACATTCCATCATATTCCTTTGTCCCTATCATCTATTTCACTGCTCCCTACCATTCAATCTACTGGTATCCTTCCATCCACCCCAGTCATGGCAGGCCAATAAGCACCCACAAAAATGGAAAGAATCATTGCTGCTAGGTATGGACCTTTGGTCCTGCTTGTTCCTTTGAATGCCATGCCTGCAGGAGAATACTAGAAATACATGCTTAAGTTCACTGGTACAGAGGGAGTAACAGCTGAAGAACACCTTGAGTCTTTTTATAGTTATGCTGATAACCTAGATATCAGTGAGGATGATGTGTGGATGAGAGTATTTGTCTAAAGCCTTGATGGAGAGGCTAGAAAATGGTTCAGAGAGTTGACCCCTAGGTCCATAGCAAACATCGAAGCATTAGATGATGTATTTTTGAAGCTTTGGGGAGATAAAAAAGACCTGTTATATTACCATACCGAGTTTGGAAACCTCAAGTGGGAAAATGGGGAATCATTGTATGATTTTAATAAAAGGTTCAATCGTATGTATAGTAAGATACCAGCTGAAGTAAAGCCTACCCCCACCTTTGCCAAACTCACCTATGCCAATGCTTTTGACTCTGATTTTTTCCTGCTATTGACAGAAAGAAGATGTGCCACTATGGCTAAAATGCAGGATGCAACCCTAGAGGTAGAATCTAATATCATGGCTGCAGAAAAACTCAAAGGCCACGCTGATAGAAGAAGGCAGAGAGGCGAGGCTTCGTCTTCCTCTGCTTCATCTTCAAAACCTAAATTAGACAAAATGACTAAATGATAGAGTCATTGGCTGCTGAAATATCTAAGCTGAAGGTTGAGCAGAGCTCTGGGAAGGCAAGGCTTGCAAACACATTTGCTCCAAGAAATCCAAATCCATTCAGAAGAGCAAATGAACAATTGCAAATCATTCAGAGGGGTAAAGAAGCCGGTGAAGAACAAAAGGTTAAGGTTCCTTTTCAAAACGTAGTCATGGAGGAGGAGCAGTTTGAAGAAGAGGATGAAATTCATTGCATGGAAGATAAGGGCAGTGCGACCTTCTTGACATTGGCTGCCTATGAAGAATCATTACTCCAAGACCAGTCCAATCAAGAGTGGGACAGAGAAGCTGTTTTGCAGACTGATGAACCTCGAAGATATAATCTAAGGTCAAGAACAAGCAATATCTAAGAGAATCCTATCCAAAGAGCTGCTGTCCCCACAGAGCATCAGAACATCAAATAGAAAAGGTCAGCAGCTGACCCAATCATCCTCAAAGCACTAGCTCAAGAGGCAAGAGGTCCTGACAAGTCCCCTTCCCCTTTTAGTTTTGAATTATAAGTCCAGAAACTTAAAATATCTGCTGATAGAACTGGTAAAGAGTGAGGCCTTCAGAAAGTCTATCCTTGATGCTCTTGCGCTGAAAGCCACATAAGCCTCCACTGACTATGTCAATTTGCAAGATGACAAACCTGCAGTTGTACTTAGCCCGATGACTAAGTCTGCCAATGATAATCCCCATCATTTTATGTCTTCTTGACCATTCATGACAAAATCCTCCACAACTGCCTGTTGGACACTGATGCAAGCCACAATCTGATGCCCAAATCTGTCATGGAAGAGTTAGGTCTTGATATTACCAGACCTTATCATGATCTATTCTCCTTTGATTCAAGAAAGGTGAAATGTCTGGGATTGATCAAAGATTTAGCTATTACCCTAACTCAGCTGCCCATGAAGAGTATGATGATGGACATTGTGGTAGCAGATGTCCCTCCTAAGTTTGGCATGCTGCTGTCCAAAGGGTGGATTAAGAGACTAGGTGGGACATTACAAAATGACTTATCTTATGCCACTGTCCCAGTCTTTGGGGGAGAAAGCAGAATACTATATAGGGAAGCCCAACTGGCTTATATCATTAGTGATGAGGAGAATCCTTCTAATCATCCCATCTATGCTATGGATACTGATTTTGGAGCATGTATTCTCCAAATTGAAGAATCCCAGAAGGCCTCGTTGTAGCTCAAGAAACCAATAGTCCATGTCATGGGAGAGCAAGGAAGTCAGGTTTGGGAGATGTTCTTTGATGGAGCATGTTCAAGGGAAACTACAGGAGCAAGGGTGGTGCTGATATCTCCAAAATAAGAAAGCATACATCTGTCTTTCAAGCTTATTTTTCAAGTTACCAATAATATAGCAGAGTATGAGGCTCTGATATTGGGCCTTAACGCAGCTAAAGATAGAGAAATCAGAAACATAAAGGTGTTTGCAGATGTTGATCTCATCATTCAACAAGTGAACAAAACGTTTCAAGCAAAGCACCCGAGGCTGAAGGCATATAGAGATGAGGTATGGAGACTCAAAGATTCTTTTGATATTTGTATTTCATATATCCCTAGAGTCAAAAATCAGCTCGCTGATTCCCTTGCTCTGTCTGCTAGCATGTTTATCCCTCCCATGCCTCCCAGACTAGTCTACGAGGTTCAAATGAAATATAGACCATCCTTGCCTGATAATGTCCAACATCAGAAAGTTTTTGAGGACGATGATGAAGTGAATAGGTTTTTTCAAGTCATTGATGAATTCTCTGAAATGAAAATTGACTAAGAGAACGAAGCTGGAAGAAAGCCCCCAATCCCAGCTAAAGAACAGAATTGGAAAAAATAGCATTGTCCAGCTACCTAGCAATCATATACCTAAAGGCATAGTTCCCTTAGAAGCGCTGTTTGACCAGAATGATGTGCCTTATAAGGCTGCCCAAAAATAAGAACAATCTGCAATCCGTAGGCATAATATAGGCAGTCCAGATTATCCAAAATATATAAATCTATCCACCCATTTATCTGATGCCCAAACTGCTGAGTATTGCACCTTGATGAAACAATTTGCTGATGTCTTTGCCTGGGAATACAGTGACCTTAAAACTTATGATAAAAAGATCACCCAACATAAGATTCCCTTGGAGAAAGACACCATCCCTTTCAAGCAGAAACTGAGGCCCATAAATCCCTTGCTCCTTCCTCTAATTGAAAAAGAAATCAAGAAGTTACCGGCTGCCAAAATCATAGTCCCTCTCAGATATTCAAAGTGGGTAGCCAATTTGGTCGTGGTAAGGAAGAAGAGTGGAGAAATCAGGCTCTGTGTTGAGTTCAGAAACCTGAACAAGTGTTCCAAAAAGGATAATTATCCTTTGCCTAATATGGAGCATTTGCTGCAGAATTTCTCAGGAGCCAAAGTGATGTCTTTCCTCGATGGATTTTCAGGATATAACTAGGTTGCTGTACATCCAGATGACCAAGAGAAAACTGCATTCACCACTCCCTGGGGCACTTTTATGTATTCCAAGATGCCTTTTGGGCTGATGAATGTTGGAGCCACCTTTCAGAGAGCTATGGATATAGCATTTGTAGGAGAGAAGGATAAGTTTGTCCTTATCTACCTAGATGATATAACATTATACTCCAACAGTCATCAAGACCATTTGCAGCATATAAAGAAAGTGTTTCTGAAGTGCAGAAGGTTTGGGATTTCAGTCAATCCTAAAAAGTCACAGTTTTCTCTAGAAGAAGGCAAGTTGTTAGGACACATTGTTTCTGCTGCAGGTGTTAGAATTGACCCAGAAAGAGTAAGAGCAATACAAACCCTGTCTGTCCTAAGATCAAAAAAGGATATCTAGTCCTTTATAGGCAAGATTAATTTTGTAAGGAGGTTAATTCCAAATTTTGCAAAACTTGTAAAATACGTTACCTCCATGTTGAAAAAGGGGTTAGAAATCAAATGGACTGATGCAGCAAGAAGATCTTTTGAATCTATCAAGAAAGCTATTATGGAAGCTCCTACTTTGATCAACCCAGATTACAGCAAGGAGTTCCATATATTTTCGTTTGCCTCTGATGACACCCTTGCAGCAGTTTTATTTCAAGCAGATGAGGAAGGTTCAAAGCATCCCAGTGGCATTTTTCAGCAAAACCTTAAGGGATGCTGAGCTGAGGTATGATATCAATTAAAAATAGGCATATGCTCTTATCAAATCTTTGAAAGCTTTTCGAATTTACATTCTGCATTCCAAGGTAATTGCATATGTGCCTTCTGCTTCAGTAAAATATGTCCTAACGCAGCGAGATGATGATGGAAGAAGGGCTAAATGGATTGCAAAGCTTATTGAATTCAACATAGAATTGAAGCCCACCAAGCTTGTCAGAGGTCAGGGCCTTGCTAGATTAATGGCTGAAGAAAATTGCAGGATGCTGGACATGAATTTGATAAGCACGAATTCAGAGGATGGTGAGACAGAAGAAGAAACAGTTGAACCAGGGAAAAATCAGTCATTGACAAAAAATCTAGCCTCTTGTGAATGGTATTCTACAATAGCTCAATTCTTGTTGAAGCTAGAAGTTCCTCCAGGCCTTAGTTCAAGCCAAGCCAGAACCCTTAAGCTTAGAGCAGCTATGTACTGCATTCATGAAAACCTGCTCTATTGGAGGGACCCCTCTGGGATTATTTTGAGGTGTCTGGATGAAGAACAATCCATTGAGGTTATGCAGCAATTTCATTCCAGCATATGTGGAGGACATCACTATTGGAAAACTACAGCTCACAAGATCCTCAGAGCTAGGTACTATTGGCCCACCTTATTTTATGATGTCTTTTCATTTGTTAAATCTTGTGACAGGTGCCAGAGGTTTGAGGGAAAACAACAGCTGAGGTCCTTGCCTTTGAAGCTTATTCATACCAGTGGTCCTTTTCAACAGTGGGGCTTGGATTTCATATGGGAAATCAATCCGCATTCTAGTGGCCAGCACAGGTGGATCTTAGTAGCCACTGATTACTTCACAAAATGGATTGAGGCCATCCCTACCAGAAAGGCTGATCACCATGTGGTCATGAGGTTCTTGACATAGAATATCTTCACCAGGTTCGACTATCCACATAAATTAGTCACAGACAATGCAGCAGCCTTCAGGGCAAAAGAGTTGGTCGACATGTGTGACTTAATGGGCATTAAGCTAGTTCATTCCACGTCATACTACCCTCAAGGCAACGGTCTAGCAGAATCTTCCAACAAAAGCCTGATAAGGATAATTAAAAAGCTGTTGGAAGACAACAAAAAAAATTGGGATTCTAAGCTCAAGTATGCACTATGGGCTGACAGGGTGACCACCAAGAAATCCACAGGGAATTCTCCATTCGAGCTGGTATATGGCACTGAGGCTGTATTCCCAATTTAGTTAACCCTCCATGTGGCAAAGTTCTTGCAAGAAGAGCAGAATGAGGAAGAGGACATGGCAAAAAGGATTTGTGATTTGGCAGAAGTGCATCAAATACGGGATCAGCTAGTTGAGAAGTCTACAGCACATCAGGGAAGAATCAAGGAAGCTTTCTACAGGAGGGAAAAAACAGACAGTTTTCAGGTCGGAGACTTGGTTCTTAAGTGGGATGCACTAAAAGAGAAGAAGGGAAACCATGGGAAGTTCGATGCTCTGTGGACGGGACCTTTTGTCATCACTCAGATCCAAGGGAATAATACTTTCATGCTGCAAAGTATGGAAGGAGAAACAATTTTTGATGGCCCAGTTAACGGGCGATTTTTGAAAATTTATGTTGTTTAAGGTCTCCAGGCCTTAATATTGTAAATATGTTGTTTTATCAGTTTTAGTGTAAGCTCAATTAGACTCCATGCCCAATGGAACACTAGGAAATTTTTCTCATTCGGTTTTCACAGAAAAGGCATTGGTCTACAGTTCTTGAGACCTCACAGGGAGGATCTCATCCCCAGAAGGAGCTAGTGTTAGCTCTGCTATATAATGATGATTCTCTAAAGGTCGGAAGTGAGCTTGGTCCTTGGTCGTGCTCGAAAGAAGCTTACAACGGTCACCTTCTTCTTTCCCTTTGACCTGCCTATTCTCCCTTCATCTCCGTTCCCCCTACTTTTCTTCTAAAAAACCAACAAAACCCCTTTTGTTACAGGCCCCGAGTGTTAAAACCCAAAACCCCATAAAACCACACCCATACGACTTTGTGCCTTCATATACTCGTCACCCGTAACCTCCACTGTTGAACTTTCCCGCTGATCTGACGCCTCCCGTCGCGTCCGTTAAAGCAACTTGCACGATCGTTTCCCCGCTATCTGATCCTCTCCACCGAAGATCCAACGACATTCGATCTCCCTGCGTCCATGAAGTGATGGTGTTAGCGCGCGATGGAGAGCGGTTTTCTCTCCCCTTCGCCACTACGTGTCGCGCGTTGAATGGAATCACATGCCCTCTCCCTTTTACCGCTCGACTCCCAAAGGCGGTGCGAATGATACCGCTTACCGCTTAACCTTCCATTCCCGCCCGATAACGGCCATGCATCTTCGACACCCTATCACCATTGGATCTATCCACTTGAGATCCAATGGCCCACGTTCGCTCCACTCCCACCTCTTCTGATACCCTCCGCCAAGCCATCTCCGGCGTCTATTTTCTCAATCCGATGGCCGATCTTTCTCCCTCACCCAGCTCGTCCATTCACCACGCAGTCCACATCCCTTGACCATTCTGTGTGCCCGAAGGATGAAGACGACCGACTCACTAGTACTAGTTGTAGCTGCTCCTCAACAACCATATTTAACAAACAGGATGGCTGAGGAGGAAAATAACAGAGCGTAAGTAGGTAACTACATTTAGCAGTTATGAAACTTCATGGATACGAGCATTCCTGCTGCTTGAGAGGACAACAGAGCACCTGAATGACCAAATTCATCCACTGAAGTAGGCAAACACACTCAGAGACTCCATCAGACAATTAAATGTAGTTGGTGGTCAATTATGACCCCTCCATACCTAAAATGGCCAAGTGCCTTTGTAATGAAACTCTATATATATCCAAAAATAAGGTGTAATCAGGGTTGGTGGTTGATGTTTTGATGTAAAGTTCAACTTATAGAGATTGTAACTATTTTTATACTTGCAGCGTCTCGTCTTCATTTTCAGCTAATACAAGCTTCTTTTGCTGTTAATTGCTCACTTTCCATTTCTCTTCCCTTCGAAGCTGTGCCTGATATGCTGCACACTTGAACTCTTGATGTTTAGCATTAGAGTAGCTGTCATCCTATCTCTGCGTTAAAATCTTGTATGTATCATTGTATGAGTTATTTAGGTTTCTCTTCATCTGGTGCCAGAGAGCTGTCATCCTGTCTGCGCATTAGTAGATTAGATTTGCAGACTTCTTTACTGGTTGTAGCCGGCCATCACATGGTCTTGTGCATCTGCTGGTGTGGTCAGTATTCTCCATATTCACCCAATATTAAACTGTGAGTAGTTGGTGGTCTAAAACCTTGTAGTCTGAGGGTGTTCACACATGTCTGGAGTGAAACAAAATAGAAGTGGTTATCTGGCTTCGACAAGCATCATTCCTTCCATTCATCCATTTGCAACAATAAGTTGAATTTATATGTTACCAGGCATCTCCGAGCTACAACCTAGGAGAGTTTCTTGGAATCCTAACAGAGGCCACGGAGAAAGAAGCATCCTATTCCATAGTCGCCACGGGGTGTCAGGGGAAGGTTGAACCTTTTACCCTGTAGAAAGTGCACCAATAGGGGATGGTGAGTTACCCTGTGGTCATATGTTACTCCAAGAAGTATCTCGTGCCCCCCTAGAGCTCCTAGAGCTCAGTACATCATACTTGACCCTCAAAAGAGGGTCTCTGAACGACTCTAAGTCGTTCTTGGAAAGTCAGAAATTTGACCTTTCCTAGGGGCTTTGTCAAAATGTCAGCGACCTGTTCATCTATATCGATATGTTGGAGCCTTATAGCTTCATGCTGCACCATGTCACGAATATAGTGGTACTTGATATTGATATTCTTGGAGCGACCATGGAATACGGGATTATCTGATAAACGAATCTTTCTCTGGTTGTCACATAGGATCATGGTGGTATCCAATGTAAATCCAAATAGCTCACTGAAGAGCTTTCGTAACCAGTCTGCCTCACAGGAGGCCATGCTAGCAGCAATGTACTTTGCCTCGGTGGTGCTCAAAGCCACAAACTTCTGCTTCTTGTTCATCCAGGATATCGAAGCAAATCCCAAGGAGGAATAGCACCCAGAAGTGCTCTTACGGTCAACCACATTGCCTGTCCAATCAACATTAGTGTATCCAAATAGTCTCACAGTTCCGGAAGTGTATCTTAACCCATAAGTAATTATGCCATGAAGATATCTCAGCAGATTCTTGGTACCAATCCATTATATGTGGTGAGGTTCAACCATGTGTTGACTCAACGTGTTGACTGGAAAACATATATCTGGACGAGAGTTCACTAGGAACATCAATGCTCCGACGAGTTGACGATACTTGGTGGTATTTCGTAAAATAGGTCCAACAGCACTATCGCTTAACTTCTTGAAGTCAAGCTCCATCAGGGTGGTTATGGGCTTGCAGTCCACCATGCCGAATCTCTCCAATATTTTCACCACATATTTTCCTTGAGATAGGAAAATCTCCCCTGACTTTTGCCAGATTTCCAATCCTAGGAAATAGTGCATAAGTCCTAGGTCTTTCATCTCAAACTCAGAAGCCAACGCCCTCTTACATTCATGAATGAGAGGGTATGTACCTGTTAGAAAGAGGTCGTCAACATATAGCACCAGTATGAGAGGCTTGTCATATATAACGTTAAAGTAAAGGTTGGGGTCGGCTTCACTCCTAGTGAATCCTAGCTTCATCAAGTAGCTATCGATCCTCTCATACCACATTCGGGGTGCTTGCTTTATCCCATAGAGCGCCTTATTCAACCTGCACACATGAGATTCTCGATCATGAATCTCAAATCCTTCGGGTTGCTCCACATATATCTCTTCTTTGATCGAACCATGTAAGAACGTAGTCTTGACATCCAACTGGTGTAGGTTCCATCCTTGCGAAGCAGCAAGGGCTATGATCGAGCAGATGGTGGTATATTGGGAAACAGGTGAAAATATCTTGTCATAGTCTATACCTTTCTTCTGGGAGAAGCCATGAGCAACAAAACAAGCCTTATACTTTTCCGCACTTCCATCAACTGCATGCTTTATCTTGTAAAGCCATTTTGAAGTGACAACTGCCTTGTCTTGGGGTCTGGGGACTACATCCTAGACATTGTTCTTCATAATAGACTCATATTCTTCAGTCATAGAATCCTTCCATACTTGATGCTTGACGACATCTATGAATGATGAAGGATCATTTTGGATGATCGTGCTCATGATGGTTAGGTATCCCTGATACATGTTTGGTTTCTTACTTTCACGGAAGGTTCATCGGGGTGCTGTGTGTCCTTCAGCATCATCAAGTGTCCCCCTAAGCCATGAAGGCCTCTTTCTTGAAGAGGAGGGCTTAGGTGGAGGAGGATCAATAGGATCCAGGGGTTCTTCCACATCGGGCATTGTCTCCTCTTCTTTTTCTTTCAGTTCCTTGTTGTCAGCTTCTTGAGTGTTCCTCAAAGTAGGAAGATTGTCCACCTTGCTAAGGGCCATATCTTCATCAAAGGTGACATCATGACTAATCTCGACTTCCCTTTGACCAGATACATAGATTCTATAGCCCTTAGTATTTTCACTATAACCCACAAATATTCCTTTCTTTCCAAATGCACCCAATTTATTCCTTTTCTCTTTCAGCACATGAAAATATATCGGGCTTCCCAAAATTCTAAAATGGGATACGTCAGGTTTCTTACTGGTGAAAATTTCTTCAGGAGTTTTGGAGCCTAATGCTTGATGAGGGCTTCGGTTTTGTACATATATAGTGGTGTTCGTAGCTTCGGACCATAGAAATTTTGGAAGTCTTTGATCATGGAGCATAGCACATACAACTTCCACAATTGTATGGTTCTTCCTTTCTGCCACACCATTATGCTCAGGAGTATAGGGTGTAGAGGTCTCCCTCTTAATGCCAGCCTCTTTGCAAAAGTCATGAAACTCATTGGATTCATATTCAGTCCCATTATCAGTCCTTAGGATCTTGATCTTCTTTTCGGTTTGATTCTTGATCAAGGCTTTGAAGTGCCGAAACTAGGAGGACACTTCATCCTTCTTTTTCAAGAAATATATCCAAGTTTTGTGAGAATAATCATCTGTAAAAATGAGGTAATATAAATATCCTCCCAAAGAATTCACAGGCATCATACCAGATATGTCTGAGAGAACCAACTAAAATATATCGGAGGTCTTGCTTTGGCTTGAGGGGAATGGTCCCCTTTTGAGCTTCCCTTTGGCACATCCTAGACATACACCTTCTTGCTCTAATCTGAACTTGGGCATCCTAGTTACCATTTTTCTTACATCAGGTAGAGATTTATAATGGAGGTGAGAAAACCTCCGATGCCATAATTCGGACTGAAGATATGTGTCACAAGTCATGACACCCAACGGACTTCCTCCAACCTGATATAGTGAATCAACTCGAAACCTAAGAGTAAAAGCATCTTTAAATTTCTTTTTCCATACACGTACCATGCCATCACTGAAAGCCACCTTGTAGCCTTTGTTTTCCATTACCAAAATGGACACCAGGTTCTTTTCGAGATCAGGTACATATAATACATCTTGTAAGTGGATGGTATTACCCTGATTTAGTTGAAGAGTGACATTTCCTACGCCTTTCACGAGATATTTTGAATTGTCTCCAAGAACAATTTCCAGCTTGGTTTCTTTCTCTACCAGATTATAGAGAGCTTCTTTGTAACCAGTGAAGTGCCTTGAGGCACCACTATCAATAAGCCAATTTCCCAGTGAGTCTGGGGGAGCAGTAGTAGATAGAGCAGCTGGTAGATAATATTCATCTGGCTTATTGTCAACAATGTTAGATTCATACCTGGAATTTCTTGCCTTCTTGAATGCATCTGGCCATTAATTCCTCAAATCTAGGAATTATGTTATTGTTGAGAAGAGTAGTCTTGAATATATACCATTCAGATGGTAGTCATCCAAGAGTGGTGAGTGTCATTTCCCTATCAAGAATTACTTCCCCAATAGATAGGAGATCGTTCTTGATCTCGGTGATTATTAAGAAGTATGCTTGCATACTATCCTCTTTGCCCTTCTTAATTTCCTTTAGCTTATTTCTAAGAAACAAGACTTGATTTGCATGATTAACTTTAAATAAACTCACCAGTCTATCATAGATTTACTTGGAGGAGATTAGCTTAGAAACATAGGCCACCAAGCGCTTGTCGATAGAGTCTCGGATGATCTTCTTTGTTTTGAATTCTCCTGATCCGGATTTAAACAGGAACACAATAGATTACAGAGATAACCATAAATACAGAGATGCGATAACCATAAATAAAGAGATGCAGCGGAAATAACACTTCATTTCATTAATGGAAAATACCGAAATATGCTTACAACCAGAATTGGAAATAAACCAGCTAGGACTATGGTAGCTTATCTCTGAGAAGATATGTACCGCTACATGTCTCTGAACTGTTCCGAACTTGTGTTACAATGAGGCTCGAAGGCCTATTTATTATTGAGAAACAATGGAAAACCCTTCACATTCCAAAACTGACCCTTAGAAGATGAAACGCCAAATTGTGGGCCCCGTTTTGGGTAAATTGGTACATCCATTTCCCGGGGTCGTAACTTTGGCATACGATCTCCATTTGACGCGTATGATAGCTCGTTAGAAAGATCTATCCGAGAAATACCATTGTTGGAACGGGAAACATCAGTCAATGGCATGGACGCATGTTGCCCTTGGATTCCCCAAAAAACGTCGTTTAGGGCCTCAAAACGGCTCCGGAAGTTCAGGACCCGAAAAACTGCTAAAAATAGTAAGTTGTGCTACAATTAAGGAAACTGAAAATGCTGGAAGAGACAATTGTGGGGGTCCAAATGGGATAGGTGGGTGGCCACCAACATCCACCTGGATCATTCCTCCCCCCTTAGGAAGCAATGGTCCCCATTGCGTTGAGTTCCTCCATCTGCTGAACTTGTTCTGCACTGCCTGATGTGTCCAGTAATGGTGGGAAGCATGGTCGACGACGGTCCACATTGAACACTTGGTGCAGGTGAAGGAATGGAGGATGGTGTGCTCCAAAGCATTGTTCCCCACAATCTTGGTACTGCTGTAAGGACCATGTTGGAGTGGTCTGAGCTCCTGATGGGCTCTAGTAAGGCGGTCTTTCTGCAGATGTAACCAAACTTTGTCGCCCACCTGAAACTTGTGTGGTACCCCTGGGGGTGAGGAGAAGTTGTTTCTGTGTTCTGTCATGACTGTATCCCTCTGCTGCTGCTGCTGCGTGGAGGAACCCTTTGCGGGGGTCATGGATGTAGCAACGATCTCCCCCTTACTTTGGGAGTGAACCATACAAATGAATTTCCTGGTTTGTGAGATGAGCTTGCTGCCTTTCTTAGCAGTGATCAAAGATGTGGCGGTAGGTGGGGCTACCTCCGGTATCCTGTATAAGGAATTATTCAAAGAGATAATGACAGCGCGAGGCCTTGACTCATACACAGCATGTCACCTCCACAAGTATGGTTGGCCTAATAATACATCACAAACATCCAGAGGTGTAACATCACACAATACCT
>APFE031086722.1:14817-41720 GCA_000404065.3 Pinus taeda
ATTTATTATAACCTTAACATTATTATGAAACTTAAATTTATAAAAAAACTAATATTATAAAATGTAAATTTATAAAACTAGTAATACTACTTTTCAAGTCGCACCAAATGAAACAGGCGATATCAAATTTTAACACCACGTTTCATAAAGAATTTTTTAATAAATTACAAGGATAACCATGTTCCACAAATGATTTTTTAATAAATTAAATGGACGAGGAGACTTACTATTGACAAACCTTTTCATATTGTCCATTGCTTCATGTATTAGACGAAGAATATTTGTTTGGCTTGCAATCTCAACCATTCATTTTATTGACAATATAAAATCCATAAGCCCAATTCCAATATAGACCACGACGTAATAGCTTGGGCATTTACCTATAGTTGTAGATCGTAAAACTCCGATGTGTGCTTAAATATTTGCATATTACCACATTTTATGGTCATGTTCCAAAAAAATTGTTTCAAAACATAACAGAAAATTAGCAAATGGATACTTCAAGTTCACATGACATTGTCTAACTGATGCATATATACCTAGAGTCCCTCATCTTGTCTTTGAAAAAAATAGTGTAGAATATACTCCTC
Organism: Pinus taeda; assembly: GCA_000404065.3. NCBI lineage: Eukaryota > Viridiplantae > Streptophyta > Pinopsida > Pinales > Pinaceae > Pinus > Pinus taeda. The sequence continues at coordinate 15,408 of APFE031086722.1, forward strand.
GGATGTTGATGTAGACCTTTTTTGGATGGTTCATCAACAAAAGTGTTATGCTCACAATATAGGTGGGAGAAAGTCAAATCTAGAAATTCACCCTGAATCTCTTTGATACTATGCAACTAGTTTATGGGTTTGTGGTGTTCAAAAGTTGTATGACCTTGAACCCAATCTATGGCCACCTTTGAATCTCTGAATACCACCAAATTATCAATCCAAAGCCATTTTGCGCAAGATAGTACTCCCAAAGGGTCATGACCTTTTACACAAATGTTAGTACCTTGACTGTAATTCCACATAAAATGAAATAAAGTTTTGGATTGATAACAATATATACCTCGCACCCACATTTCCCTCTGTTGCTCACCCCATCAAAAAAGTCGACAAGGAATCTGTCCCATATCTTAATGAGATGAATACTTCTCTTGTGCTTCTGATTAGCCATTGTGCCACACTCAATGAAGTATGCAACAATGGAATAACAACATTGCTAAATATCCCAACTTGATCCCTCGAAAATGCAGGCATTCTTATAGCACCAAATTCCCCGAAAAATGAATAAATGGAAGACCACTCTATAACACCCTCCTCCCACATCTACCCAAGTAATCGTCCAATCGAGGTAAACATGTGATGAAAAGTTACTACGATATGATTCGACCTCCTAAGTCACCTTAAGGAAGTGGAAGCAATGGAAACACACCATACATACCTTCCACATCAGCAACAAGACCCTCGGGAACCATCCCAACCTCTCACGTAACCAACCCTTGAGTCCTACTACGTTTCTTGACCAATTAACCCCTTAAATCTCCCATGATATGGGCATGCCAACGTCCAAAGGGCTTTGGATGCTCCCATAACATGGCATGCCAGTGTCCAAGGACTATTTTTCGTAATGTTGTTTCAGCGTCCCAAGGATTTGACCCACTTTTTCATGCCCAAAGCCCAGGTCACTGCCTATAATTCAATGACACTTCTAGAATTCGTGATTTACTGATCTGAAAATCACTCGTGAATGACCTTAGTTAATTAATGAAGGTATTACAGACTCATGTGCTGGGGTGTGTCTATGTTATTTTACGCAACGGATCGATAAGATTTCGAAATACACAGACACTTGAAACAGTAAGAGAAACACAGTAAGCAAATACAGAACACAACAAATTTAGTAAGAATTTCACTCAATCCTCCTGGGCTACAACTCCTAGTCCAGCCTTCAGTGGTGGCCTTTTTTATTGTGTCTTAAAGCAAATATTTTACAATAAGGAGCTCAATTTGAGTCTCACTTAACAGATGATGATCAGTAGGGTAGTACTTGGATCCCCCAAGCCTCTAGACAACACAGAATCCCCCTTTCTGAATCTCGACCTCAACTGGTCTCAATGGTATGAGTCCAATTTGGTACTTAGTACCTGACAGGTATACACAGAGAAGTTTCTTGAACCTCTCAAGCCTTCTCTGGAGTTCACAAACTCTCGGACTCTCTCTGTCTCTGTTTTCTCGATGCTACCTTTGCTCTGCAAGTCAACTTGGCTTCTCTATTCTTTGCAATTCACTTTTTTTTTTCTCTCTTCTTCTGTCTCCCTCTACTCTTTGTCTGTTCGTGGCTTAAAGCCAATCTGCTCCCTGACTGTTCGTTTCCTCTTCTTGGCTCTCTGGATCGCTTGCCTCTGTCCGTTGGAATTCCCTGCTCTGCGTCGTCATCGTTGTGTAACGCTGCACAGAGAGGTGGCCAATTGTCACCTTACGAACTGAGTGTCAGTTTTCTTCAAACGGTCGTTATTTCTATTACTCCAGGATTTGTCCACGAAACTGATTCTTCTGCCAGCTCATTGGTCATGCTGAACCTCAAATATTTATGTGCCTCAGTCTATTTCCCCGTTAAATCCGATCATCCATCGGGTTGATTCTCTGTCATTGATCTGGAGCCTCCAGATCATACGGTCTCTGTCTATATCCCGTGATTAAGTTGCTCGACCGTTACTCACATGATGTAAGCAGTTTTCTCTCTCATCCGCTGGACATGCGTTGCCCAGTGTATGGCATCGTGCTGAACTCGACCAAACCTGCTTACCGCTTGAAGTGCATGCGATATCCTGCCGGTTTTGGGTGCGGGACCCGCCTCTGATGGTTTCCGCACAGTTTTCTTGTTTCCCTCATGACTAAGCACTTGGGGCTCTCCTTCTTGAGGGTTTTGCCCTACGATACGTGATTAGTGCTTTATCCGAAACTGCCTCTGTTTCTGGATTTGGTCTTCCGATTTCCAATTTGCGTCCATGCGCGGTCTCCATGGGCCAATGGTCAGCGCGCTTTGACCGAGGGTCCTCGTTATTCCGTGCAGGCCACAATTTCCATTTTCCAGAGGTCATTTCTGATACTTGTTATTCATAAGATTTGATCTGACATAATTTTGAAACAGTGATGAGAAATGTTTAAGGATCCAATTCAGATCACGACCTTCCCACTAAAAAAGTTTTTGGACCACCAAAAGTTGGTTTTCAAGCATCGACTAAGTGAGGATATAACTGTCTCACTTGTCCAATCTCTATCCATTTTGCACTGCTTGGATTTGAACCCTTGAGTCTAATCCTGAGATAATCAACATCTCCCCTACGCGTCGTCCTCACTTTCCTGTCCAGAACTGTGTCTTCCTACAATTCATTGAGATATTCAGGTAACATATCATCAATAGAAGGCAATTGAATTTGCTCTTAGGGATCTTCAATTAATGAAGGTTCAAATAGTCTCAAGCTGTCTGCATTAACGACTGAGTAGATGTGTATGTAAGTTGGTAAATCAAGGCGAAAAGCATTCTCACCAATTTTCTCAAGTATCTTGAAAGGTCCATACCTTATTGGCTTTAGCTTTTTACCTTCACTTTGCATTCTGTCCTTGTTGATATACAACCAGACTTGATCACCAACTTGGAAACTATGCTCCATCCGATGCTTGTCATGCCTTGCCTTGTACTTGGCTTGGCTCTTTTCTAGTTGTTCCTGTACTGCCTCGTGAATCTCTTGGATTTGTTCAATGGACCTAGTTGCCTTGTCCACATCATTGTGTCCATCATCTACTATGTCTTTACCAAAGACAAAATCCAAGGGAGACCTTGGTGTGAAACCAAAACAGGTCTCAAAAGGAGATCTCTGTGTAGAAGAATGCTTTGCTTGGTTGTAAGCATGCTGCACATAACACAAATGTTCATCCCAAAGTCTGGGATGCTTGCTGCAATAGCCTCTGAGCAACTGGATCACTGTCCTGTTGACCACTTTTGTTTGGCCATTTGTTTGTGGATGAAAGGTTGTGCTTTTCTTCAGTTTGGTGTCCATCAATTCCCACAGACTCGACCAAAACTTCCCAATAAATCAGGTGTCTCGATCAGATACAATGGAAGTGGGTAATCCAAAATGAACCCATACATGCTGGAAGAACAACTTTACGGTTTATTCAGCTGTAATATATTTGTTACAAGGTATCAAAATACACATTTTGTTGAACCTATCCATAACAACATATAAATAGTCATGACCTTTCCTAGATTTAGGCAGTCCTCCAACAAGGTCCATGGAAATACTTTCCCAAGGATGAAAAGGCAATGGCAGTGGAGTGTACAAGCCTAGTTTTCTATTGCTGGGCTTGCTTTTAGCACACATGGTACACCCTCTTACATATCTAGAAACTGTCTCATTCATTTTTGGCCAATAACAAAATCTTTGCAGCTGTGAAACTGTTTTACTTACACCAAAGTGACCTGATATTAGAGAAGTGTGTGCTTTCCAAATTATCTTTACTCTCTCAGTTTGTGGAATGCATAACTTCCTACAATGATACAAGAGTCGGTCCTTAACATGATAATCCAATTCTTCTATTCGTTTTCCTTGACTTAAAGTTGCATATACATCTTTGAAATCCATATCTTGAGCATATTGTTCAATGTAGCTCTCATGTAGTACTGAATTATGCTTAAGTATAGTGGATGCATTTATAATAGGTCTAGATAGCATATTTGCAACTTTATTGTGTATGCCCTTTTTATATCTGATGACTAAATGAAACTGTTGTAGAAAACCCATCCACCTATAGTGTCTTGATTGCTACAACTTAGTTTGGGAGTGTAGATATTGAAGTGGCTGATGATCAGTATGTATGACTGTCTCTTTGCCCATTAAATAATGTTTCCACTTTTTCACACTCTGTACTAATGCATACAATTCTTTATCGTATGTTGGATAGTTAACCACTGCATAATTAAATGTCTCAGAATGATAACATATGGGTTTACCGTGTTGTATCAACACTGCTCCCATGGCATAGTCACTAGCATTTGTTTAGATCTCAAATGGTCTTTGAAGATCAGGCAGTGCTAGTACTGGCATTGTACTGATCTTTTCTTTCAAGGTGTCGAAGGCTTTCTGCTGTTTGCCTCCCCACTGAAACACCTTGTTCAAGCATGTCAAAGCATGTAAGGGAGCTGCAAAAAGGAAAAATTAGAAATAAACTTTCTCCAGTATTGTGCTACTCCTAAGAAGCTTCTCACTTCTGTAGCAGATTTGGGTTTAGGCCAGTTTATAATGACTTCCACTTTAGAGGGATCTATCTTCAATTCACCACCCCCTACTATATGTCCCAAATAATTCAAAGATGTTTTTTCAAATTCACATTTTGAGAGTTTAACATAAAATTTTTCTCTTTTCAAAACATTTAGTGTCTGCTTAACATGCTTTAAATGTTCTTCCCATGTTTTGCTAAATATAAGAATGTCATCCAAATATACAATAACAAAATCATCAAGAAAAGGTCTGAGTACATCATTCATTATTCTCATGAAAGTAACAGGAGCATTAGTTAAGCCAAAAAGGCATAACCAGCCATCATACAATCCCTGCTTTGTTTTGAAAGCAGTCTTCCATGCATCTTGTTCTGCAACTCTGACTTGATGATATCCACTATGCAAGTCTAACTTGGAAAAATAAACAGCTTCCTTTAACTCATCTAGTAGATCATCTATGTGAGGAAGGGGATAACAATTTTTTATCATTATCTTATTCAGTGCTCGATAATCAATGCACATTCTCCATGAGCCATCTTTCTTTCTGACCAAAATGATTGGCGACCCACATGGTTATGTGTTAGGTCTGATGAAACCCTTCTCGAGCAACTCCTGCACCTGCTTCTTGATTTCTGCATTCTCTAAAGCGGACAACCTTTTATACTTGTGGCTACAATGGTTGTTTCATCTCCTGAGTCTGACCCCAAATCTTTCTAAATAGCTGCAACAATCTTCTTCTTCTTGCCCTCAAACTTCTTAGATCTCAACTCCGGATGCAGAATCCAACAGTGCTGATCATCATGCCCATCCTTTTTACAGTGAGTGCATGAAGACTTTGTCTTTTGTGTAGTATTGGCCTTCCTTTCTTTCCATTTCTATTTTCTTTTCTCCTTATTCTTGCTTGCAATGGGTTTAGATGATCCCCCAACTTCAAGGTTCCCATTATTTCCTCTAGCTTCTAGATGCGTAGCTTAAACATATACCTCATCTATACTAGTGGGATTAAACATGAGGATAATGTGCCTCATGTAGCTATATAGACCCTCTATGTACTTCAACAGAGTCTCAGATGAGTCTAATGAAATTCTTAGAATCAAATCTCTCTTCCTAAAATATTGAGTGTGACCTTATACACTTTGTCCTTTCAATTGGTGAAGAGTTTTCCAGATCATCATGGCTTGCTACATGTAAGCTAGTGGATAGAACTGTTTGTTGATTGAAGAAACAAATTCACTCCAGACAGAAAGAATCTTACCATGTTTCTTCATGTCAACTTGTGTCATGCCTTCCCACCATACCAAGGTAGTACCTCTGAGGTGTAGGCTGGCCAGCTGAAACTTACTCTTGTCTAAGTCGATACTCTGCACTCTGCAATAAACATCAATTTGTCTGATCCAATTATCTAGCTTCTGTGCATTCAGCTCTCCATCATATATTGGTAAATCAAATTTAACATCTAATTTAATCAAAGATGTCTTCTTTTTATGTTCAGGGCTATTAGGAGGTGTGAGAAAGCTTTCTTCTTTCCCTTTCCCTTTTGAGTGGTCATAGAGGAGAGATTCTTCTTCTCCTTTATCTTGCTTGGAGCCTGCTGAATCTTCATCTTTGTGTTTCCTAAAGTCCTTATACATTTCCTCTACCATGGACCTCATGGCCAGGAAACTATCTATGAATTGAGGGTTTGGCCCCAAGGGACTTTCCTCTGACATTTTCTTCTGAGGATAAACTCTTCCAATCTCCGAGTTAGTCTCAACCAACTCTCCTTCTCCTAATTTAAGCTTTGATCTAGTTAGCATTCAACATCAAAATCCAGCACAAGCTTGTGTAACCTTAAATAGCCTAAGAGCTCTGATACCACTTGATCTAAAAATCACTCGTGAATGATCTCAGTTAATTAATGAAGGTATTAAAAACTCATGTGATGGGGTGTGTCTATGTTATTTTAGGCAACAGATCGATAAGATTGCGAAATACACAGACACTTGAAACAGTAAGAGAAACACAGTAAGCAAATACAAAACACAACAAATTTAATAAGGAGTTCACCCAGTCCTCCTGGGCTACGTCTCCTGGTCTAGCCTTCAGTGGTGGCCTTTTCTATTGTGTCTTAAAGCAGAGATTTTACAATAAGGAGCTCAATTTGAGTCTCACTTAATATATGATGATCAATAGGGTAGTACTTGGATCCCCAAAGCCTCTAGAGTACACAGACTCCCCCTTATTGAATCTTGATCTCGACTGGTCTCAAAGGTATGAGTCCAATTAAGTACTCAGTACCTGACAGGTATACACAGAGGAGTTGCTTGAACATCTCAAGTCTTTTCTGGAGTTCACAGACTCTCGAACTCTCTCTGTCTCTGTATGCTCGATGCTGCCTTTGCTCTGCAAGTCAGCTTGGCTTCTCTGTTATCTGCAATTCACTTTTTTTTCTCTCTTCTTTTGTCTCCCTCTGCTCTTTGTTTGTTCGTGGCTTAAAGCTAATCTGCTCCCTGACTGTTCGTTTCCTCTTCCTGGCTCTCTGGATTCCTGCCTCTATTCGTTGGAATTCCCTGCTTTGCATCATCATCACTATGTAACGTTGCACAGAGAGGTGGCCACTTGTCACCTTACGAACTAAGTGTCAATTTTCTTCAAACGGTCGTTATTTCTATTACTCCAGGATTTGCCCACGAAACTAATTCTTCTGCCAGCTCATTGGTCATGCCGAACCTCAAATATTTATGTGCCTCAGTCTATTTCCCTGTCAAATCCGATCATCCATCGAGTTGATTCTCTGTCATTGATCTAGAGCCTCCAGATCCTACGGTCTCCGTCTATATCCCACGGTTAAGTTGCTCGATCGTTACTCACGCAATGTAAGCGGTTTTCTCTCTCAGCCACTGGACACGCGTCGCCTAGTGTATGGCACCGCGCTGAACTCAGCAAACCTGCTTACCGCTCGAAGTGCATGCGATATCCTGCTGGTTTTGGGCGCAGGACCCGCCTCTGACGGTTTCTGCACGGTTTTCCTGTTTTCCTCGTGACCGAGTGCTTGGGGCTCTCCTTCTTGAGGGTTTTACCCTGTGATACGCGATTAGCACTAATCGCGTATCAGAAACTGCCTCTGCTTCTGGATCTGGGCTTCTGATTGCCAATTTTCATCCATGCATGGTCTCCATGGGCCAACGGTCAGCGCGCTTTGACTGAGGGTCCTCGTTGTTCTGTGCAGGCCACAATTACCATTGTCCAGAGGTCATTTCTGATACTTGTTATTCATAAGATTTGATCTGACATAATTTTGAAATAGTCACGAGAAATGTTTAAGGATCCAATTCGGATCATTTACATAATAACAAGTCTTACAAATCAAAAACTAACTCCAGGACTAGGCCTGACTATCCCCACCCGAGACTGATATTCTATCAAACACTTGGTATCAATGCAATTTACAAGAAACAAATACAAGAAAGAGCATAAATGACTGATAAATCATATGATACTTGACAAGAAGGATCACCACCCTCTTCTGTTAACTGTTTTAACATCAATTAGATCTTGCATTCTTTATCCTTTCAGTTACAAGTAAATACATGAAATAACCATGGAAATAACTAGTCATATAGCCATGCATATAACCAAGATTAAACCCTGAAAATTACAGTGAGATAATAGCCATTAAATCCACATATGAATATGTACAAAAGAAAGAGAATTTAGCTTTTATTAAACATAAGCAAATCCAACTAGGTTCGGGACTTCCATGTACCACTTGACTGTAGACATGGTTGAACCAAATCTTTCTTTCAGGTCAATCACCCCCGTGCCATATTCCAAGCATGAATGTGGGATATCATGGATAAACCAAAGCAAAAACAACCAAGGGAATCCAAAGGTTAAATCACCTGCACCCTCACCAAACCGCGATCTCACCAAACTAGCACCGAAATCACAAAGCCAAACTGAGCTAGGAATGAGACCGAACTCCATCACTATCCTTGAGGAATTTTCCATCTCATTGTCTCTTAGGCTTTACCGCAATCCACACCAGATAGGCACAAGCAATCCCTACTCCAATAAGTACATTTGCAAACATCTTATAGAAAATTAGAAAAATAGTGTTTACAAAGGAACCTTGAGAAAGTTATTAGCTATCAAGTTCACTTTATATAACCCTTGAGAAAAGAGTTTTCTATTAACCATAAACCATCATTAAGTGCATTGTATGTGACAACATCAAGGCATATGTTTCTTCCAACATTTCAGAGAAGAGTTTCCTTGCCTCATCCAACTTGCCTTCTTTACATAAACCATCTATAAGTACACTATATGTACATTAGGGTACATGTTTCTCTGGAACATTTCAGAAAAGAGCTTCCTTGCATTGTCCAACTTGCCTTCCTTACACAAAGAATCAATAAATGCACTGTATGTGACAACATAAGGGTATATATTTCTCCCAAAAGAGCTTCCTCGCCTCATCCAACATGCATTCCTTACATAAACCATCAATAAGCGAACTGTATGTGACCACATTAGGGGATATGTTTTTCTTAGGCATTTCATAGAAGAGCTTCATCGCCTCGTCCAACTTGCATTCCTTACATAAACCATTGTCCAACTTGCCTTCCTTACATAAACCATTGTCCAACTTGCCTTCCTTACATAAACCATCGATAAGTGCATTGTATATGACCACATGAGGGGATATGTTTTTCTGGGACGTTTCAGAGAACAAATTCCTTGCCTCATCCAACTTACGTTGTTTACATAAACCATCAATAAGTATATTGCATGTAATAACATTTGGATTACACCCCTCTTTTATCATCAGATACAGTAGTTTGTTGACTTCCTGGAGCTTAGTTTCTTTGCATAGCCGATCCATGAGCCTGTTAAATGTGAATGTGTTAGGCTCATGGCTATTTTGCAACATAACAACTAACAACCCGAATGCCTCGTGGGATTTCCTGGCATTGCAGAGCCCCTATTAGGGTATTATATGTAACATGACTAGGCTCTTGTTGTTTGGATTTCATTTGGTTAAAAACCTTGATAACGTCCTCCACTCTGAACTTCCTGCAAAGCCCTTTGATGAGGGTATTGAAGGTTACGACATTTGGAACATACCCATGTGCTTCCATTCCTTCAAACACTTTGAAAGCATAATCCATTCTACCTGTTTGACAGTGACAATTGATGATAATGTTCAAATCTATGAGATCTGGGATAATGTGGGCTTCAATCATAAGCCTATAAACAGACAATGCAAATTCATGTTGATTTTGTCGAAGCAAGCTACTTAACAAGAGACTGCAGGTGATGAGAGTGGGGATGGATGTTGATTTAGGTGAAAGCAAGTGCTTGTATGTATCCAGTGCTTCTTGAAGTCTGTTGTTGCGACAGAGTGATCTAATGCGCGTGTCTGCAATGGTGCTCAAATTGCGGAAGGAAAGACGATAAATGGAGGTGTTATTATTGTAGAGGGAGACCACTGTATTCCTCGTTGTAGTGACGGCCATGTTGTGCGAGCAGAAATGTGTTTGGGTGACAACAGCTCCTTCAAAACCTAATGAGGAATGAGATTGAAACCCTAATTTGTTGAAGGTTTTATTTATGTGAGTTGTAGATTATAAAACCAATCTAGATCTTAAATCTGGATTTACCAAGGGTTTAGAGGATCAAATTTCTTTTCACTGTAAAAGATATGTTTGGATCCCAAGAGATTGGGGATCTGGGGCTTGGTAGATCCAGATTTAAGATGGATCTAGTACGGGTTAATTTCCTCTTTAGATAGGCTATATTTCACATGAATACCATGGGTAAATACCATTAATTCTCAATGTCATAGGTCATTTTTATTTTTATTTCTATTTCTATTATTATAATTCATTTTATTTTTTATTATTATTTTATGGGTTATTTTTATTTCTTACTTTATTTTTTACCAAGTTAAAATGTTTTAGTTTCATTAACATTAATTTTTTAATTTAATTTTAATTAATTTTTATTATAATTTGACTTTTAGTCAAAATGTTAAATATTACATTACAACATCTCTATCATACTAGGCTAAAATGTTTAGTTTACATTACATTAATCTTTTAATTTAATTTAATTAATTTTATATATAATTTGACTTAGTCAAAATGTTAAATATTACATTACAACATCTCTATCATACTAGGCTAAAGTGCCTCTTGCTTAAATATTCACATTACCACATTTTATGGCCATGTTCCAAAAAATGTGTTTTAGTCATACAAAAAACATAACAAGAAATTAGCAAACACATACTTAGAGTTCACGTGACATTGCCTAATTCATGAATATATGCCATAAGTCCCTCGTCTCGTCCTTGAAAAAAACAGTGTAGAATATACTCCCCGGATGTTGATGTAGACCTTTTTTGGATAGCTCATTGACAACAGTGTTTTACTCAGATATATGTGGGAGAAAGACAAATCCAGGAATTCCCCCTGAATCTCTTTGATACTCTACTACTAGTTTATAAGCTTGTAGTGTTCAAAAGTTGTACGACCCTGAAACCAATTTGTGGCCACCTTTGAATCTCTGAATACCACCAAATTGTCAATGGAGAGCCATTTTGCCTAAAATAATACTCCCCAAAGAGAAATGACCCATGCACAAATGTTTGTACCCTGACTGCAATTTCACATAAACTGAAAACAAAGTTCTGGATTGATAACAATATATACCCCACACCCACAGTTCCCACTGTTGGTTGCCCCATCAAAAAATCCAACAAGGAATTTGTCCCATATGTTAATGAGGTGAATACATCTTGTGTGCTTCTGATTAGCCATTGAGACATACTCATTGAAGTATGCAACAATGGAATAACAACACTGCTAATATCCCAAATAGATCCCTGGAAAATATGGGCATTCCTCTAGAGCCAAAATCCTCAAAAAAGAATAAAGGAAGGGAACACCACTCTATGTATTCCATGAGCCAATTTTGCACACAAACATCAATGGAAACAATGTCCCAAGTTGGCTTCAACATTCGAATATTCACTACACCCAACCAGGTAGAAATTGCAAGTGGTTATTGTAAAAAAGGATAAGCCACATCTTCACTAGCAGAGGCGCACAAAACACACAACCCTGGTCCATAGAAATGATGATTGCATAAATTTTGCCACATCAAAACCTTATTCCATCATAATAACCAGCCAAAACACTTGAGTTTTAATAGACAATTTCATTTCCAGATTTTTCTAATAAACCTTGAGGAGTCACTCTTCTGTAGAACAAAAGTGATGTGGTAATAGGCCTTGTGTGCATAAATTTGCCCATTTTTAGTACAATAATCCCATTTGCAGGTTTCCCTCTTTGTCTTTTAATGTTAAGCCATCCATGTATAAGTTTTGTACGTAAGAATCCCATTGCACAACCAACACACCATATAGACCAAGTTGTTTAGAGTTGCACCATGAAGGATATGAATAGGGCGAACTAGGATTCAGAAAGCTCTGATTTAAATAATATATCCCCATGTTGTGTATATGTCGAATGAGATGTACCAGCAGAATGTGGTCCCCCTCAAATACCCTAATGGGATTTAAGCCTATTTCCACCTTATTTCCAGCCCCAACATACCGTTTAAGATTTCCAATCAGTGAATTTTTTATTTTAATCATAACAGACCAAATGCATGAGGGCATTTTTTAAACCACGACCCCAATTTGAATCAATGCCCATAGAGACAATATTTTTAAATATTTTTCAACTATAATACTCTGCCAAATACCATAACCATTGAGAGCATGCTAAAGGTTCTTTATCAATAAAGCCCAACCAAAATATTCAATATTTAAAATACCTCAACCCCCATCTTCCTCCTTTTTGGAGATGCTTTCCAAGCGAGCAAGATGAAATTTTGGTGGGCCCCTTGAATTTGCCTTGATAAAATTAGAAATAATTGAATTGATCTTGTTGATAATAGCCTTTGGCGAATGGTAGAGGTGCATCCAGTATACATAATTACTTTGTAGGACTGATTGAACAAGAGTCGGCCAACCCCCCAAAGTAAGTCATTTATGCGACCATAGAGACACCCTTCACTCGATATTTCTCCATTAATCAATTTCAATCCTTAATTCCATATTTATTAGGCTTTAGAAAAAATCTGAAATACTTGAAACCTTTGTCTAATGGTGCAACATTTATCCCAAAGATGTTAGAAATATGCATGACAGATGGGTCATCTCGGGAGGCAACAATTAATGTTGCTTTTATTGTATTCATGAAAAGACTTGATGCCTTACCAAATGAGGATACAAATCTAATGCAAATAGATCCATTCCAGAATATATATCACTCCCTTAAGTAGTACATCATCCACAAATATAAGTTGAGTGATTCATATAATGCAACTAATTGAAAAACCACATAATAAACCCAATGTGAGTGCCTTAGAAATTGTCTTGCTCAAACCATCAATGACTAGTGAAAATAGTAGAGGGGATAAAGAATACCCTCGACAAAGCTCGTGGGAAGCAATGAAAAAATTAGATGGAGCACCATTAATAAGAATTGCATAATTAACTAGAGTAACACAAGCCATGATCCAAGCAATATTCATCACATACAAGCAAATTTTATGTAAGACCAATCTTAAGAAATCCCAGTCAACGAAATCATAAGCATTGATCAAATCCAGTTCCATTAACATAATTGATTTTTTCCTTACCTTGATGGTATGGATACATTCTTGTGCAATCGCCACAGCGTCTTAAATCAATTGATTCTCCATGAACCCAAATTAAGCCTTTGAAATGCACTTGCATAAAGTAGTCTTTATACACAACAATAATCTTGGAGATGAGCTTATAGAGTATATTACAAAGAGAGACGGGACGAAAATCCACAAACGAATCTGGCACCAAAACTTTGGGGATCAATGCAATAAAAGTAGATTTGATGGCCCCAAAAATATTTTCTAGGAAAAGAAGAGATCATTCTTCCTAATAAAGAAAAGAAGTATAGTCATTGAGATCAACTCTTACATCTTCAACAACTAGTTGGGAACTATAATAAGGAGCATAAATAGATACGATTCCATCAGCTACAGAAGGATTAGATACTATAGGGACTTTAATTACTGAGGTATCTAAGACCAAAAAATTTATAGGCAATACATATACAGCCTCAAGGACACAAACATTGGCTCACAAAAAGAAAAGTCAAGATACTAGACCACTAATATCTATACATATAGGCGAAAATGACTAAGAAAATTGGAGAGGCAGAAGCTAATGGTTAGGAGGGTCCAGAAAGCACCCTCTCCACTGAAGTTGGTTGTCCTAGAGTTTTTCCACAATGATTAAATCTTCATCTTCTAGTAGGCCTCTTTTCGATAAATCATTTTCCCTACAAAATAGCTCTTTATGAACATGTTGGAAGATAGATGTTGAAAGTGTTCTTTCAAGAAATTAATTCTCTCCTTCCTGCAAAAAATATCATTAACTTTAAGTTGATAGCTCCCTTTAAGCCACCCTACGAGACACTGAGAGTCTCCTTGAGCATGAATTGAAACCACTTTAATGGAAGCAACGACCAAGGATCCACCAAGAAATATAATTATATTTGCTTTTGTATTGGAACCCATCCACGTGTTCATATAAATATGCAATGTGGTATTTCCATAGAGATTTATAATAGCTCCTCCGTCGAAGACTCCATTTTGTTGTGCTCCATCAAAGAATCCAGAGTTGTACAAAGAGAAAGCCAAGGGAGAAGCAATAAGGCGTTGTGTTCTAGGTTTATTCTATCTCAAATAGTCATGGAAAAAACCAAGAATCTAGGGCAAGATACCGTGGATGTTGATAGGGTGGTTTTCAAAGATCAATTTGTTACGAGTTTTCCGGATTCCCCAAGCCACATAAAATGGAAGGGATTTATGATTCCACATATTTTAGTCTCACCGAGAGATTTTTGTCTCCAAGTAACTCAATGGACTTGAAAATTGAAAGTTGAGGTTCACAAGGATTTCCCACCAAAGAATAACAACGAGATCATATTGGAAAAATAGATGTTCATTTGTTTCTGGACCTCGCTTACATAGAACAAAAGCATTAGGCCTCATGAACCCACGACGAGATAGATTGTCCCACATTAGAATCATGTTTTCCAACACCAAGGAAGTAAAACATTTAATTTTTTTTAGGAATGTCCCAACTCTAGATTTTATGACACTACCATTTCGCCTATGGGACAATGTTTTTTGATGTGATCATTGCATAGGCTAGATTGGGTGAAATTTGACCGGTTGCTAGATTCTTTTTCCAAACAATGGCATCCTTACTATCATTAGGAATGAGACCACCTCGGGACAATTTTAGGATGAAGCCCTCCCACTCCATTGCTAGATTACCCTGCACACCTAGATTCGTTGAAGTCTTACATATACCATTGAAGTTGACTTTGGAGCCTAGCATAAATGTGTGATTAAGCATTGTTATGCCATCTGCATTAATTTGATTAATAAGATCTTGTGACAATCTGAAGAAAAAAAAAAAAAGTTCCTCCAATGAATGGTTCCACTCCTAGGTTGATGTTATTACCATCACAAATATCCCACACCAACCATCCTTTTATCCAAGACATAATAATCACCAAACCTTTCCAAATATTTGATCCTCCTTTATAGGTTGAGGATTAAGCCATCCAAAGCCATTTTGAAAGGGTCAATCTTTCAAGTATTTGTCAGCGATTATTGAGCTCTAAATATTTGTATCGTGATCACTTGCCACAAAATTTTCATTGCCAGAGTCGAGTCAAACTAGTGAAGGTTATTAAAGCCCCATCCTCCATAGGATTTAGGTTGAGACAACATCTCCCACTTTGCCAAGTGAAATTCAACCTGATCTTTCTTCCCTACCCACAAAAAAATGAAAAAATCTTACCTGATTCTATTGATTGCAAATTTAGGGACCTTAGACAATGGGAGCTAGTAAACAAGTATACTCTCCAATATTGATTTTACAAGTGTCTTCCTACCACCAATCGAAAACCACTTGTAGCACCAGTTGTTAATGCGTCGCACACTACGTTTAAGAAGCCAATTCTAGTCTCCCACCAAATAACAATTAGGCTTGATTCGATAACCTAATAGGTAAGTCATTGCTCCAAAGATGCCATTTTGAATGGGAGAAAGATGATAATCCTCTCAGAGATATATGTTGTGGCGTTGTGCATATAAAATTAGGACTTACCTTGGTTGATCTACATTCTAGTGGCAGCAAAAAAGGAGTCAAAAATAGAGTTGAAGATCTTGCATTCTCTAACCAATCCCTCTCCAAAGATCAAGACATTGTCCACAAAGAGAAAATGAGTAAGAGCCATGTTTTTGGAAATCTTAACACCCTTCAAGGAACCATTAGACTTGGCCATAGATATCATCCCACTTAAACCTTCAATAAAATGAATAAATAACATCGAAGATAGGGGGCATCCCTATCGCAGACCCCTAGAGGTTGAAAATAAGGCAAAAGGTGAACCACTAACTAGGAATGCAAAATTAACAAATGAAATACAACCCATAATTGAGTTTGTTACGTGAAAGTCAAAGAAAATATCTAATAGGAGTCTTAGAAAACCCCAATTTACCCCATCATATGTTTTTACCAATCCACCTTGAGAATAGTAGTGTTGCACTTTTTTATTTTAATGGAAAGGATGGCCTTCTGAGCCACTCCAATAGCATCATGAATAACTCTACTAGAGAAGAATCCAAACTTCTCCAGATAGATGTTAGAAGAAAGAACATTCCTCAATCTATTTGAAATCACCTTGGAGATCACTTTATAAATAAGATTGCACAAAGAAATTGAACGAGACTCGTCAAATGAAGCAGACTTTGAGATTTTTGGAATAAGAGCTAAGAAGGTAGCATTGATTTCCCCTGAAACCTAAGTTACCAATAATTCATGCCTCTTCAACAACTTTTAAGAGTTACGAACTAATCAAATCAAAGAAGGCTAAATAGAAATCAACAGACCAACCATCTCGCCTAGGATTTTTATCTTCAGCAAAAGAATGGAGAACCATTTTGATTTCATCCATGGAAAATAAGTTGACCAATCCTTGATTATTCCTTCCGTGGGAAGAATTTAGGAAAATTTTTGAGGGCTTTGAGTTGTTCCTAAGTATTGTCACCACCCGGATATTTAAATAAACTAGAAAAGTGAGCCCTAGTTTCCATTTCGAGATCCATTTGTGTGTTCACTAGATTTCCTTCATCGTCAAGAAGGTCTCAGATGTCATTCATATTCCTTCGATGGGAAGTATATTTTTGAAAAAAAATTGTGTTTCTATCACTTTATTTAATCCATATGGCATGACTTCTTAAGCACCATATTTCTTATTTTGTTTCAAGAATGCTTTCCTTCTCAACCAAAGAGCATAGGTTACTTTTAATATCATCCGAGAAAACTGAGAAAATAAAATTAGATCATTTGTTATTAATCGTTTCCTCTAAATAATTTAACTCATTTTGTTGATCTTGGAGATGTTTTCCAACCGTGGATAGTTTGAGATGTTTTTTAATATAAGACATTTCATAATATCAATTCTCCATTGCAGAAGACTAGAGAGGATTGCATTTCAGCCAATAATCATAGACTAAGGCTTGAAAGAAATTCCCTTTTAACCAAACATGGCTAACTTTAAAGGGAGTCCTTTGTTTTGACAAATCAAATTTTAGTTGAAGGCCAATCAGAGAGTGGTCTGAGATACAGTCATGGCGAATCCAGGATCTGCCATGATCGATATCCTCCAATTTTAGAGACCAAGGAGTTGGTTAAGAGAAGTCTATCTAGTTGCTTAGCAACTCCCTCAGCCTTGGTTCTACCATTGCTCCATGTTGATCCCAATGGACAAGGGTGAATGTCCACTAAATTTGCATTTTCAATCAACTAATAAATCATGCGAACACTAAGATATGAGCGACAACCTCCTCCCAAACTTTCATTGATAAAGGTGGTGAAATTTAAATCACCTGTTAGAATTAGATTTTGAGCATTGAATAATCCACTCTGGACAATATGGTTCCAAAAATCGTCTTGGTCTTGATATGGGCCATAACAACTAACAATAATTACTTGACCATCAAAACCCCTGAGAGCGCCTTCCAAAATTATTCCACTCGTGGAGGAGAATGATTGAAGAGAGTCTTCCCTAGGGTTCCAAATCATCGAAAGACCCCGAGAGCGACCAACCACATTAACAGTGAAAATACACTGGTCTGGGCATATATTTATAAGGATTTCTTTGGCTTTATCTGCAGATACCATCGTTTCTTGAAAAGGGATGATTGATGGCCTTTGAGACAATACTAGTATGCAGAGGGCTCGGTGCTTGGGAGGCCCCCCAACTCCTTTGATGATTAAGGAGATAATGATCATAGGAGACCCTCAATAGAGGCATAGATGCTCTAAGGGCCCTAAAAATATCCATAGGATAGTAAAACTCCTCAAATAGACCCCCGTGTGGATAAATGTCTCTGTCTAAGTCCTTTTAATTGGCCTCTTCTTCCTAATTGAGATGTTCTAAAAATTGGGAGGAGTTTTTAGAAGTGAGGTAGAGGCATCGCAAGGACCAAGGTAAGTGAGAATCGCTGCGACCACGGCGTAATAGCCTGGGCGTTTACCTATAGTTGTAGATCGTAAAACTCTTATGTGTGCTTAAATATTTGCATATTACCACATTTTATGGCCATGTTCCAAAAAAATTGTTTCAGAACATAGCAGAAAATTAGCAAATGGATACTTCAAGTTCATGTGACATTGTCTAATTGATGCATATATACTCAGAGTCCCTCATCTTGTCTTTGAAAAAAACTATGTCGAATATACTCCTCGAATGTTGATGTAGACCTTTTTTGGATAGCTCATCAACAACAATTTTCTACTCACGATATAGGTGGGATAAAGTCAAATCTAGAAATTCAACCTGGATCTCTTTGATATTATGCAACTAGTTTATGGGCTTGTGGTGTTCAAAAGTTGTATAACCTTGAACCCAATCTATGACCACTTTTGAATCTCTGAATACCACCAAATTGTTGATGGAGAGCCATGGTGCGCAAGATAGTACTCCCCAAAGGGTAATGACCTTTGTACAAATGTTAGTACCTTCACCGTAATTCCACATAAAACGAAATAAAGTTATGGATTGATAACAATATATACCTCGCACCCACATTTCCCTCTGTAGGTCACCCCATCAAAAAATTCGACAAGGACTCTGTCCCATATGTTAATGAGGTGAATACTTCTCTTGTGCTTCTGATTAGCCATTGAGCCATACTCATTGGAGTATGCAACAATGAAATAACAACACTGTCAAATATACCAACTTGATCCCTTGAAAATACAGGCATTCTTGTAGCACCAAATTCCCTGAAAAATGAATATAGGAAGGGAACACCACTCTGTAACACCCTCCTCCCACATCTACCCAAGTAATCGGCTAACCGAGGTAAACATGTGATGAAAAGTTACTATGATGTGATTCGACCTCCTAAGTCACCTTAAGGAAGTGGAAGCAATGGAAACACACCATACAGACCTTCCACATCAGCAACAAGACCCTCAGGAACCATCCCAACCTCTAACGTAACCAGCCCCTAAGTCCCACTATGCTTCTTGACCAATTAACCCCTCAACTCTCCCATGATATGGGCATGCCAATGTCCAAAGGGCTCTGGATGCTCCCATAACATGGCATGCTAGTGTCCAGGGACTATTTTCCTTAGTGTTGTGCCAGCGTCCCTAGGATTTGACCCACTTTTTCAGGCCCAGAGCCCAGGTCACTGCCCATAATTCAATGAGACTTCCAGAATCTGTGATTTACATAATAAAAAGTCTTACAAATCAAAAGCCAACTCCAGGACTAGGCCTGACCATCCCCAACCGGGACTGACATTCTGTCAAACACTTGGCATCAATGCAATCTACAAGAAACGAATACAAGATAGAGCATAAATCACTGATAAATCATATGATACTTAACAAGAAGGATCACCACCCTCTTCCCTTTAACTTTTTTGACATCAATTAGGTCTTGCATCCATTTTCCTTTCAATTACAAGTAAATACATGAGTCTTGCATCCATTTTCCTTTCAATTACAAGTACATACATGAAATAACCATGGAAATAACCAATCATATAGTCATGCTTATAACCAACATTAAACCATGACAATTAGAATGAGATAATAGACATTAAATCCACATATGAATAATACAAAAGCAAGAGATCTTAGCTTTTATTAAACATAAGCAAATCCGACCAGGTTCAGGCCTTCCATGTACCACCTGACCGTAGACATGGCTGAACCAACTCTTTATTTCAAGTCAGTCACCCTTGTGCCATATTCCAAGCATTAATGTGGGATTTCTTGGATAAACCAATCCAAAAACAACCAAAGCAATCTAGAGGTTAAACCACCTCCACCCTCACCAAACCACAATCTCACCAAAACCAGCACCGAGATCACAAAACCAAACTGAGCTAGGAATGCCACTGAACTCCATCATTATCCTTGAGGAATTTTCCGTCTCATTGTCTCTTAGGCTTTACCGCAATCCAGATCGGATAACCACCAGCAATACCTACTCTAATAAGTACATTTGCAAACATCTTATAGAAAATTAGAAAAATAGTGTTTACAAAGGAGCCTTGAGAAAGTTATTCGCTGTCAAGTTCACTTTATATAACTCTTGAGAAAGGTGTTTTTTATTAAGCTCACTTTTTAGTAATTCATAGTTGATGCTAATAGTCCTCATTCAATATGATTGCACTTGTTTTTCTAAGCTTCTACATTCTTGTTGAGGTAGCTGCTTCATCACAAATTCCGTTTTAATTTTACATGTAGGTGGATGCTTTCATATATAATATTTATCAACAAAGAGTTGACCCAAGTTTTTCAAGCCTACCTTGATAGTATATTTTACCAAAAAAACACACGTTTTGTGTTCACAAATCTTATTGTCATGAATGAATCTTACATGTCAAATATCTTCTTGGTCTACCCTTATGACTTGCAATTTATTTTTTCTTAATAGAATTGGAAGTATATCATTCACCTGATCTTGCTTTGATGTTGGCAGTGCTTGGTCTACTTCAAATGTTACTTTGTTGCATGGCATGCTTTGTATGTATGCATTTTCTATGGTTGGAGAGTAACAATTTACTTTTTATTTCTTTTCTTCTACTTAAATATTCATTCCTCCCCGATAAGAGTCTGAGTAGCACGTTAAAAACTACTTTTGTATGCACTGTTGAAATGTGTTTGAGATATAAAATGCAGAGTGCATTTTTGCCTACAGCTTGGAAGTAGCTCTAATTTATAATGCATAAGGTCACTGCCTTTTGATGTTTAACCTCCTTGTAACATTCATATTCAGACTAAAGTTTAAACCACTAAAATATATTATAAGATTTCACCATAATTGGGCACTTCTCAATGATGCATATTTACTTTGATAAGCAACTTTAACTTACTATTAGAAGGGAGAAATGCTTTCTGGAGGCACTTCAGTGCAAAATAGGTTAATTTCATGTCTTAGGAAGAATGATTCGAGCTGTATGAGGACCTAAATCCCTCAAATGAAGATACCTCTTTGAGACATAATTCGAAGGTAAAACTAGAACTTTTAATTCTTATCTTGCTACATACGTTTATATCATCAACCTCGCTTGATGTTGGACTGAACAATTAAATGCTTTTTCTCAATTTTGCAATATATCCACCAGAATCGCATTATTATTTTTGTTGGTGCAATTCCTGACTTTTGTCATTTTATGTTACATTCGTTGCCCATGACATTGTACTATCCTCTCCTCTATTCTGAATCTCTTTGTGGATCATAGGATTAACAGGGAGGGCCTAACATGCAACTTCTTCACTCATTATGCTATCTATAGGTTTGGACTAAGTTGTAAATTTGACAGTTTCATGGGACACTTAAATTAGAGTATCTTTAGACTTAACAATTGAATCTGCTGGAGGAAATTTTCAAGAACAAACTTCTACATCAAAAGCTAGTCAACAACATTCTGGTGTTGAAAATGTAGGAATAGATTCATAGTGTTCCACTTCAAGAACAAAAGTGGCCTTTTACTTTTTTTTGCGAAGTTGACAGAGTCTACTAGTTTAAATGTGATTGAGGTGCCTTATCCTGTCAATTGGGTGCATAAGCCAAGCTAACATTGTCTGTTCAGGATCCAGGGCATTGATTGACTAAGCAACAAGTAATTTCTTGCTGAGAGTTGTAACCGGGGTTGCCATGAATTTGACGGACATTATGAAGCTCTTTATAATGGTCGAATTCCCCAGTAACCTTGTCAAAAAAAAAATCTTTAACCATGGTATGTAAGTGTAGAGACCAAAATATGATAGAAATGATCAAAATCTGATAGAAAATATAGGGTCTTTTATGTTGTTCAAACAATTATTTTGACTATAAAATATTCTCCATACAAACAGAATATATTTTGAAAAGAACTGTAAAATTTAGCAAGCAGGATTAGTTCTCATTTTCAATCTAGAAAACAGACCAGTTCCTGTCATTCATGTCACATTATTCTTGAAGGACACTTACCTTTAGTTCTTGCAGATGCGATGCTGCAGCCTTGCATTTCACATTAAGCAAACACAAAATTTCATATTTTTGTCCCAAATAATATTATAAATAAAGGTACACTATTTCCGAGATCCCTAAGCTATTGGAGGAATAATTCCCCAAACCACACCGCTAAAGGTTGAAAGGATGATGCAACCTAAGCCGCACATACCCACAGTATGCATGTAGAATGCATGTCACATACATCCGAGGAATTCAAAAATTCCTTACTTGGTAAAACCTTCACAAATCAAGGTTTAATTCTCCTTCAATAAATTCCATACGAAAGCATTTCATTTAACTATCCCAAGCCTAAACTTTATAGACCTTTGAGCCGAATCTTATAAATCCTTCCATAATCTTTGGACCTTGGCTAAAACTCAAACTTAGATCTTCTTTAATTAATCTCGACAATAACCGTAATACATTTATTTCGCTCATTTCTATTATAATTCCCATATAATAGAAATATTTCATAACTACACTTAAATCTTACCTTTCTGCCATTCCACAAACCTTTGCACGTATATCGATGCTTTTTTAGCGCATTCAACCTCCGTCGCCAATCTCATTCCTTGATCCGACAGTTATCACATCACCCGATCACCAACTAGCTTGGGCGATCTCCACCATTGATCAATCCTGCTCGATCCAACGATTATCGCAGAATCTCGCGTGAAATTGTGCACGACCGATATCAAGGCGAGAGCGCGCGAGAAAAGTAGTTTTCTCGTGCTACGTGTCACCCGCTAAGGGTAATCGCGTAAATTTGTAGAATACCACTTACAACTTTTAAGGCATGCGAGAAACTGCTTACTGCCTACGAAGACCACTCCACTATTCTGCATGTGGTTTTAATCTTTTCCATTCATCTTCTTGACTTTATCTTGCACGACTTAATATTAGCCATCTATCTCACACAATCTCATCCGTTGATTTGACTGATCCAACGGTTCCTGTGCAGTGTTATGTTCTTTTGTTTCTTACTGTATAATAGCCCATTCATTCGGCTTTCTTCCTGTGTATTTTTTCTCGCCTTCTAGTCTTCACTTGTTCTGATCTCGATCTCTGCTCTGTTACATCATTTTTTCGAGCCTTTATGCTTCCTTCATAAATCCTTAGGTTCTAGGAAACCTTTATAGTTATACCTTCGCTATAACATTGAAGGTTTTCTCCAATACTGCCTGTGTGTAAACCCGTAACACTCTTCTATGTCTTCTTCTCTGATTTTGCACACCTGCAAACCTATGTTACATAGAATTAATCTAATTCACACATAATTTATCATTCAATTACTCAATACAATCCACTCATACTTAGAAATCGAGTTATCTGTATTAATAAATAAACAATTACACAAGACTTTCTTTCTCGGCCTGATCTTCTATATCAGTGACCTTTCCTTTCCTGCCCGTAGGCTTACAGTCAACCCTATCTAATCTTTGAACTCTAATTCTCACTCTAACTAACTGACTGACTAACTAACTGACTCTATGCCTTTCTGGCTTACATTTATACAAAAGGTTTTGTTAACCAATTTTGGTTTATATCCATAATCTATTGAACTAAATCCCGAATATCCTCTAAGTTCACTTTTGACTCCACTAATCCTTAAGAACCCTCTCTAGTTCCACACACCATGAAACCAAATTTCTAAACTAAGATTTACAATTGATTTCCAAATCTCTCAATCCTCACTAATCACTCTTCATCACGCATGTTCTCCTACATTCGAGAGCATTTACAAATATCCTCACAATATCTAATTAATTCCTATTCCGATCACTCAAAACATTAATAATTAAATTAATTTGATACATAGGAATCCAACTTCCTTGAAAACACAAGACCCCCTAAGTTAACTAAAATATAATGAAATTGCTGAGTTGAATGCTCCTGCATCAAAAGGCAATAACATGGGATTGCAAATCATAATTCTTGTGCAATATGAAAAGATGAATTCTACAGCTCTCACTTCCAACAAAAACTATTATTAACAACATGACACATTTACAAGTGGTGACAACTGTTAGTGTCAGTCTTTACAGCCTTCCTCCAGTGATCAAATGTGCTCTTACAAAGTGATTTTGAAGTGTCAAGGTCAAATTTTGTCATTTCAAAGAGTTTTCAAGCAAAATTTGGTCACTAGGCATTAGGTCTAGGGTTTGCTTTCACTCCTTCTAAAGTTGTCCAAATGGCGGTCTATGTCATCATTTAGCTGAGTCTATCATCATTCATAAGGTTGTCATTATCATGTCAGTGTCTAATGGGTCATTTGATACCTTGATCATGCTTCAGTTGTGCCTTAGCAAGTTCATTTCCCTCTCCTAGGGTTTTGAAGCCAATTTCTCTTGGATGGTCAAATCAATGGCAAAACTTGTTTCCTGATGTTCATACACCTTCCCCTATCCTTAAAGTACCATATCATACACTTCCCAACACTCAGATTCCCAAAATTCCTCATTTTTGCACAAACCCTAGTTTCTAGCTATAACCTGGGAATTTTCTAGGTTTGGCTTGTGTTTTTCCCTTTTGGACCCTTTCCCCTCACTCAATCTCTGAGATTCCACTTTCCCCTGCTTCCTAACATCCCTCCCTACTCCCAAAAATTTCCCCAAGAATTTAGAAGCCCCCTATCCCCTTCATTTCGCTTCATTTCGACCAAATTCCTTGTTTCACACATCGGGGCAAGTTTCACTCAAATGATGTTTCAGAGCAGTTAGAGATGAATTTTGGAAAACTGAGAGAGGTTTTTGTCCATAACATGCCAAGGAAGAAAAACCTCCTTCACTTTTTACACAGGTGTCATGGTTTGAGAGAAATGTCAAAATTATCGGCGAGAACGAAGGTGCTCCAAGGACGGTTGGCCAAAACACAAAAACGAAAGAAAACGCCCGATCCACTCCAAATTTTGGCCAAAGCCTCTTTGGCTGAGCATGGTACTTGATTGGGGATTCCCAACCCAAATTTCAAGAAATTTGGAGAAAATTTTGTCATTTGTGAATTTTTTGTGCCATTTACAGGTTTTTCCCGTGCCATGTCCGCGTTCCGAGCGCGGATGTTTTGAAGGACTTCTCGGAATTTTGAAAACTTGGCATTTTTGGAAAGGGCATGCGAAGAGAAAAATTACCAATACTTGGGAGAAGCTGATTTTGAGATTTGAGCCTCCAAAAGCTCAAAATACATCAAAAAAATGACTTTCTGCCCACTTTTTGAGTTGCAGAAAGTGACCTTGGGAGAAATGGTTTTTGATGGGGCAAAACAACTCCAAATTCAGAAATTCCACTTGGTATGGAAAGTAGACAGACCAAGCTTTCCAATGAGCCATCTTGCACCTGATTTTGACCAGTGGAACCCACTCAAAAGTTGCTGCAAAGGTGTGCGGACGTGAGAGCCAGGGGGTGCGGATGTGAGAGCTAACTTTGCCAAAATTGACTTTTTTGGTCAAAAACACTGTTTTGACTATGGTTGATTATTTTTACTTGTAGATGATGGATAAATGTAATATTTTCATGGCACTTTGATAGATTTTTCCTCTCTTTACTCTTCTAGAAGCTTCCTTGATGTAAAAAGTAAATAATTAATGCATGGATTAGTTAGCTAAGTAATAGAGGCAAGTTGTTGAGCTGCCTATTATCTAGTGCTTAGTTTGGAATTAGTTCAACTGCTCCTAGAAGGATGAGCTCGACCCCTAGAGGCAAGGGAAGAGGTTAGCTTGCCTATATTATGTGTTTTCTTAGTCATTTTGAGAGGTTGGAAGGTTGAACTCTTGAGGGAGAAAGTTTTCATTGTATATTGTACATCTATCTTTGCAATTTCAAGAGGAAGAAGGCCAGGGTTTTGCAGACATCCTTGTGGATTCTTGTGGATTGTAGTGTTGATGGTGTGTTCTCTACATGTTCTTGTAAGTTTGTTTATGTATTCCACATCTCTCTTTGCTTCTATTTTGGACAGATGAAGTGGTAAAGTTTGAAATCATGCTTTGACATGCTCGGCTTTTTAGTTTGTTCAAAATTAATGTTTTCTACTGTCTAGAGAGGATTCTAATGGTTGTTTGCCCTCTTTAGATCCTTCTCTATCATCCCTGATCATCCATCTCAGATTAAGGCATCAGCGCTCACTCCTACCTTGCCC
>APFE031086727.1:827-129919 GCA_000404065.3 Pinus taeda
CGATATATTCAGGAATATAAAAACATCAAGTGTACATCATTGCCGAACAGATGATCATCCAAATCAAAGGATGATGTGTCCATATCATCAGTCTGTCACACAGACGATTGTCTGTCCTATGTACATGAAAATGAATTTATAAAGCTCAGCATAGGAATGCCCGCCTCAGCTAGATCATGAAAAAATGTTGTCAAAATAATGTATTGTATTGTATCTTATTACAGGTCGCCTCCCAACTCGGAAAAACTTCAGATCCTCATAGTAAAGCATTTCACCCGACACCAGAAAGATTAACGACCTCATGCTTTAGGGGGCAACTGTTATAGACATTTTAGGCACTTCAACCCCAATCATAAATGTCCATAAAATAAGGGCTCCTAAGTCCCTAAAAGTGTTGCTTCACTACCTAAAGGAACAAGGTCAACTGATTACATCATCTCTCAGAAGTCTCCACTGAAAACTACTCAAAAATGGTCAAAATTGGACCATACTGAAAGCTCAATGCATAGGGTGCGATGCATATCACCTTCCTAGTGTACAAGGTGCGATGCATACTGATTTTCTCCTCTATAGGGTGCGATGGTCGGGAATGGACAAATGGCAGGGACAAAAATGCGAGGTGGAAGATCATGGAATCTTCCAGAAGCTTCCTCTCTGACATTTGCCTCTCTATTTTTGACCAAGGATGAGTAATAGATCATCATTCTCCAACTGGAAGCAGGAACTATCAGAGAGAGGATGCTAATCAAGATCCCAGAAGATGACTCACCTCTATGTAATCATCTATATATGGATCCCTCATCACAAAGATCCATTAGGCTGGAATTTTGTATCTTATAGAGAAGTGTTGTTGGTTTTCTGGTGTACATTCACAGTGTTGGGTGATCTAAGCTTTGTTTGAGGTGAAGAAGGGCTTCCTAGCTGGAGGATGATGCTGGATCAGAGCATATGGTTGTAATCCTCTTGCTATTTTTCATCTTAATAAAGCTATTCTTGTTTTCTTCCATATTCTTGTGTATTTATATATGCATTTATATGGTTAACATACATCTGATCCGGTGTTATTTATAGATATATATCCTTGTTTCTTCGATAGTAGTATGTTGTTGTGATTCCACAGGTTCTCTTTGAAGCTGGGCAAATGAAGAAGAAGCAGTGAAGCTCTATCAAGAAGGAGAGGAAATCAAGCGCAATACTCAGGTTGGTCTTCTTGGTTCTCCTCTTATTTATTTCCATAAAAGAAAACAATAGTAGACTTTACTTGTTTATTTCTAAGATAGCCACCCATCTTAGTGGGAATAGCAGCATCTGAATGGACACTATTCCCGGTAACATTGGCCCATAGCACTTCTTATATTAAGTAAAATTTACAAGACACATGTACACAATGAACACCACTAGATCAAATAGTGGAGTGTTGGAGCCATTCCTTTCTCCTCAAAAGAGCTAGCTTATCTCTCTAATGCCTTGCAGGAGGAGCCAAGGTGAAAATTCATTTACTCTTACAATTAGGGTGTATACATAACAATGAGGAAATGGTAATTCACCTTCCTTATGACTCTTCATCTACCCTCATGATTGTTTGACTTCCTATGACTTTTCAACTTTACATGACTCTTCATATTCCATACATGTCCTTTGGACTTCCACTTTACAATACATTTTCAAAACATAATTTACATCATTAACCACAATGGTGTGGCATGTGACAACTCATGACATGACATGACATGACACTTCTGACATAGATTGCTTGATGATGTGGAAATGTCCAGCCATTTCTACAACTATGTGATGCAGGTCTTCTTGAGAATGCTCTTATTTTCACCTTTGTATGGCTTGGTGACTACGCACTTCAAGCATTCAAGGGGAGCCTTGAACCTTGAGACTGCGTAGTGCACAGTTTAGGTTGGGTTGAGGGGACAAACTATGCAGTTCTAAGGATCAGTGTGATAGGCTGGAGGGATGAGAACTAGGTGAGCACATTTTTTAGTTTTGGGAGACAAGATAGGTTATGCCATTGTGGATTTCAGGAGCTCAATGATGAGATTGAGGCTAGAGACTGCATAGTGTGTAGCTAAGGCTAGGATGGGAGAAGGAATTGTGCAATTTTGGGACTCAAGGTCAGGGCTTGAGCACTGAAACTGTGCATTATGTAGTCTTGGGAGGCAAGAACTATGCATTGCATATTTCCAACAGGCAAGGTCATAGTAGAGGACTGAGACTGCGCAGTGTGCAGTTCAGGGAGGTCCGGTGAAGCTAGGTTTCTTGGTCGGGATTTTTTTTTTTTTAAATGGCCAAGTGTGAGAATGGTGAGACTGGTGTGAATAGTGATAAGACTTCAATTGTTTTCACACACTTAAAATGACTAATGAAAAAAAAAAAAAAAATTAGGTCATCCAAGACACATGAAAATGCATTTCCCTCCATCTGACAGTTTTACAACCTTACGACAAGTGTGGCACTTAAGATACACTTTGCGACGACTATGACGATACTTGTGTGATAATGCTAAAAACTTTGGAAATGAGTGCGACATATGTTTACATGGTTATAACAACTCATTTAAACAAAGGTGACCTCTTGAAGCCACCATAACAGGCTTATATACATGGCGTGACAACTAACATGTGAAAGGACAACATTTTTCCTATCTTACAAATGGGACAAAAACTCCTCAAGAAAACACATGAAATGAATTTGAAAGTTTGTGATAACAATGTATAAGACCAAGAAAGGCTATGAAATTAAGTGTAAGCCAAAATTTTGGAGGTTGTTGTAGCAAAAAAAACACCAGTATTAGTTATCCATGTTGTCTGATATTCCCATAAACACTCGAGAAGTCTATCAACCCAATCATTGAGATGTAATTGAAAAAATTTGGTGATGATGATCTCAAGAATGTTATTTGTTCCATCCACTTGTCCATTGGCCTGCGGATGATATTTTGTGGTAAATTTTTTCTTAATATTGTATTTCTCCATTGATTCCTCAATGAGCCTTGATGTAAATTAGATTCCTCCATCTGTAACTATGTCCCACAATATCCCAAATCTAGAATATTTCATCTTGAATGAGTTATGCTATTGCTTGTTTAATTGTAGCTGGAATTTCCTTGGCCCTCCATCCATTTCATGACATAAATTGGCAATACCAGAATGTAGGAGTTACGATGAGAAAGAGGGTTGATTTTCGCAATGAATTCAATGGCCCATCTATCAAAGGGTTCCAATATTAGTTGTGGTTGTAATGACATCTCATCAAATTGCACAAGCCTTCCCATGTGTTGTTAATTTTCGACCTTTTTGCATGCTCCTTGGTGTCTTTGAAGGTAGTAGACCAATAGTACCCTTGATGAAGTACCTTGTACCTTGTTCTTTTATCAAATAAGTGGCCCTCACATAGACCATCACAGAAAGATTTGAGGATCTCATATATTTCATCTTCTCTTACACATTTTAAAGAATGAGATCAAGGATTGTGTAAAAGAGACACCCAACAATCCACGAGAACCTTCCACTTTGTCTCACAATTTTTTGACATTCCTGTAGCAAAAGATGGTGTGGAAGTCTACCTACATCCAAGTAGTTAGTGATATCTGCAAACCACGGGGAGTTAGTAGAAACCACAAATAGGTGCTCATCAAGAAAAGAATCTTCTATGGGGGGCTTATTTTCATAGAATGTAAGTCTAGAGAGAAAATTAGCCACAACATTATATTTTCCTTGTTTATCTATGATGGTGATATCATATTCTTATAATAAAAATAACCATATAGTAACTTTTCCATTGGTAATTGGTTTGTTCAAGAAATATATGATAGTAGCATGGTCAATATGTAAAATTATTTTATAACCTATAAGACAATGTCATAATTTATTGAATGCATAAATAATTGCAAGGAACTATTTTTCAATCACTATATAGTTTAGTTTTATCGGCGAGAGATTCTTACTAACATAGTAGATCGCATATGGGTTTCCTTCTTCAATTTGTACTAATACGACTCTTATTGCAGTATTTGAGGCATCCATGGAAATATGGAATGGGAGAGACCAATTTGGTCCTCTTAATACTGGAGCCTCTGACACTTTGGACTTCAACTTGTCAAAATCATGCTAGCATTTTTTTGTTCATACAAACTCAAAATTTTTAGTTGGTAAAGAAAATAATTGTTATGTGGAATTTTGTATCTATGGATAAACACAACTTCCCTAAGTGGGTAGCGACACTTAGAACAACAAAATTAAAGAGTTTAACCTTTTCCTATAGAAGATAAATAATACAAGGGACCTACTTGTTATCTTTCACTTCCCTTTGTCTCCTTTGGATAGCTCTTGTCGCTCCTTCTCGAACTGAACCCGCTCAATCAGTACCTACAATCATAAACAGAGGGAAAAAACCAATCAAATCAAGAGATCTATATACTATAAGCAAATGGAACCGAAAGAATTTACACATATAATCATCATACATAAAGACAAGAATATGGGAAAAGGTGTAAACAACTATATTAAGTAGAAGGAAGAGTTACAACCAAAGAAGTCTGATCCCATGTCACTCATCGAGCCTGAGTTCCATCCCTCATCACACCAAAATCACAACACTCCAGTAGCATAACAATATTTTCTTATGATCTCAAACCTCAAACCAATAGCATCTCCTCAAAAATTCGTCAAAGTCCAGCCCTTGATCACTATGATGAGTGCTCAATTTATAGGGAAATGGAGGTGGTTTTGTCATAAATTGGGCATTTAATGGCTTTCTAATTTGGAAGTTAGTTTCCATGGAGGAAGGAATGAGAGGATAGGAGGTTATTTGATTCATTCTCTATCCAATTTCAAGCTCATAGGAGAGGATAAGAGGTGGGAATCTTCTAGAATGGTCTAGAATGTAGGAATATTCCCAGAACCCTATGAAGATTTCGATCAATCTTGCCCAGCGCAGGTCAAAGTGGGCCTAGGTGCTTTGCAGAGCAGGGTTGAATGGGCCTAAGTGCTCTATAGAGCACTTACCCCTGACCAAGGCTGTGCTAGTCCCTAAAGGAGTCATTTGACGATGTCTTCAGGTCAGGAAACTATCAGGAATGATGGCATTCAATGTGATGACTTGTCTAGGGCATGTAGCAACTGAATTAGGGTTTGATGAGACCTAAAAGAAATGATATGAATGTTGGGAATGATGTGCCCAAATAGACCTATAATATCTGCCCCCTAAAGCATGAAGTCGAAAATGATAATGTCGAGTGATATGCTTTACGATGTGATGAGCAGGTTCTGAAGCAGATGGTGACCCGCATCAATTACAATACATAATATCATGATATTTTGGATTTTTCACGAATTGTTGAGGGAAGGCATACCCATGCTCAACATATAAACTTTCATTACATGTACATAAATTAGATATCCGTCTATAGATATAGACCCATGATAGGAGGACCATCTATGTAAAGCCATCGTATAGATGATTTAGTACTCTCCTGCAATTGCAACCCGGATGGATGAAACTAGATCCGAGGTCTTCTATCTCGTTCAATCGTTCGCTTGAGTATGAGTCTAACCATGTGAATATGTGATCTAAAGTCGAACATGGGAAGACACCATTTGATTACCAGCCAATGATGTAATTCATTAACAGATGCAAGAGAAATCACCGATAATGATAATGATCCTCAAGGCACTATAGTACATTCTACATGGTGTGAATGGATGTTTTGATGTCGAACGCCATATAAAGTCTTTTGTTCAAATTCCAATGATGTCAACCTATTGCCAGAAGTGAGAAAATTTCCATTGATGTATGCAAGCCCCAAGGTACTGAAAGGGTGTTTCTAAGTCAACTTCTTGGATAATGTGCTGATGTCAACAAGAAGCGAATCATCGCAGAAGGGCCTTGATGTATCCCACATCAACGACATGAACCGAGTGTAATGATTTTTAGAGATATAATGTGACTGATGACACAAGGTTCATGAATGTCAGTCATGAAAATGAAGGTTTATGAGTATTTCAAAGGATGAATTTACGGAATGACTTCTCTTGAACATGTTAGCGACACTGAATGAATTAGAAGCATTGACCCAAAACCAAAGTGATGGATGGTGTGATAGACCATAGGTATGATAACCATCAAGCAGATAACCTAACCCAAATAGTCATGGAGATGAAGTGAAAGTGTCATGTTCAAGAACAACTTGCTACCAAAAAGTGGTTTACCCCTTTTCCATTTTCCCCGGTCATTGCTAACCAGTACCTCTTTATTTTTTATCAAGCTTGAGGAGGATAACATATGCTTGTTGTATAATTCCACCCTTCAGGTGAATCCATCACTATGTGATGTTTTAATGAGTCTACCAAAGGTGAAACTCAGTCTTGTCATGATGGACAAGTTTGTCGCTATTTTATGTTTTAACGAGTTTAATGACAATGATAACTCAACCCTTTTCATGTTTAGAGAGTTTAAAAAGGGACAAAAAGAAAACTCCACAAGTTCTTTTTCGTAATTTTGTCTCTTAAGTCTGAAAAAGCGTAAAATAATACAAGAGAGAACCTATTGACCATGTTCGATCAATGTATTCCTTTTTCATAAGTAATCTATCTCAGTCCGAAAAAGGGTTAAACTTATACTGAGTAGGTGTTGTTTCCAATCCATTTACGAGCTTAAAAGGACAAGCGCTCGACAATCTTTTCATGTTTAAAGAGTTTGAAAAGAGCTTAAAGAGGACTCCAATTAGAGGAACGAATGATGTCTAGGATAACAACTGGTTCCAGTGATGTTGGAACTTCTCAAAACATGTTGATTTATGTAAATAGGCTAGCTAATAAGACCACTCATTGCAACTATTCCTCAAAAGGGTAAAATAACCAAGTGAAAGTGTATGATCGGCCAAGCAGATAGTGACGATGGAAAGAGAAGAACCAAGGCTCATCTGACGGAAGAGGCTGATAGAACGACAATCATGAGGGTTAAAATGGAAATGGGTTCATTTTTACACAAACTTGAACCATAGGGAACTATTCTTGGATTCAGTTTCATGTTTACACAAGCTTGAAATTAAAAACTATGCTTGAGATTGGTTTACATGCCCCCAGCATGATGATTCGATTCTAGGCGCATGTCCCCCCAAGCTTCATTACATTCACCTAAGTAGACTACTCGTTTCTATTAGGTGGATGGAATGAAGGTTAATTTACAATATCAAGTGAAAGACTCAATTGGGATTTTACGAGATCTAATCAAAGACTCGAATTGGAACTTTTCTCCAGGGGACCTTGTTTCATTTTTTAATAAGCTTGACACAATACAAGGAACTCTGCTCATATTCCTTGTTTCATTTTTTAGTGAGCTTGACACAAGACAAGGAACTATGCTCTGGGACCTGTTTCATTTTTTAATGAGGTTGACACAGTAAAAGAACTATCCTCAGACCGTTTGTTTCATTTTTAACGAGGTTGACACAAGACTAGGAACTATCCTCATATTCCTTGTTCATGATGCATAAGAGGTCATGACTTCCAAGAGGTTCTCATCATATGGGAGAACAATTCTCTAGAAGGGATCCATAACAAGGAATTTATTAGACATATTTGGTTCCAATTCCCCTAGTAAATAATGTAAAACATCACGGAATTGATCATCCGTTGATGTAGGCATGGAACATGTTGCCACATAATTGACCCATGGAAGGGAAGATACCATTGGGACAAAAGGACCATTTAGGGAATATGGTTGATTGGAAGCCATATTTGGATTGGGAAATGAACGCTGTCAACGGTGACAATTTTTCCTTCATGTGGGGAACACATCACTCAAAAGAGTGTTGAAACAATAGCTCCCATGTTGTAAACATAGTCATGCCTAAGAAGAAAATTGTAATCTAAAGGGCCTGGGACTACCATCACATTTAGATAAACAATTTTTCCTCCCAAAGTAATAGGCAGCTGAGGAAGGATCCCTAATAGTTGATTGGTTCCTCTGTTAAAATCCAATAGATTCTGGATAACAGGCACAAGTGGTGGCGAATTGAGCGCTTGCTAAGTAGTAGAGGAAAGGATACTCACTAATGCACCTTCATCTATAATAGTTCCAAGTATGACCATATTACAAACCTATACTATGATTTGGAAAGGCACATAAGAAGGAAGACGACATGTTCTAGTCGATTCCAATCAAAGGAAGTGACCAAACTACTTGGAGGGGGTACCATAAGAACAGGAGAATTACCCCCTTGAGTTACAAGAATAGGAGGATTTTCCTCCTGTCTGAAAGGAGGAAAAGGACTAGGATTCCCATCAAAAGGAATTCCTTGATTGGTGGACTCTGGAGTTGTTTCCATATGTCTCAACCTAAGATCAACTAAGGAGTGACGTGATGGATGTTATCCGAGGTCAATTAATTTATTTTAATCAAAATAACATAACAAAACAAAAGAGGGATAATCTAGGCAAAAGGATTACCAAGTAACTATGAACTATAGAATTATAGAATTATTCTCGACAAACCGACAAGTACGGGCAGGAAATCTCCCCGAATGTTGTGTTCAGTGTATCATAGTGTACAAGGCAGCCAACTCGATTACTTAAGGATGGATAGAAACCTAATGTAGTCCTCCCATATATACTCAAAAGTACATGGAGGCCCAATCCGTGTTAGTGTTGTCTAATGAGAATTCACATAATGAGAGCATTCCTTTATACTTTACGTATTGTAACACCGCCCTATATACCCGAAGGTACATGGAAGAGATACAATATACTCAAGTATGAGGAATTAGGTATCACACTTGGAATGTATCACATACATGTTAGCGATAGCTACTATGTTTTACGATGCTGGAACACCTCTCTAGCCTAGAACCTCTAAATTTTTTGCGTTAGGTGATAGTGCTCCATTAGGTCAATTGAGATTAGTTTTAAGTTGATCTTGCTTAAGAATTTTCCTTTCAAGTTCACCACGTGATGTTTTATGAAATTCCTAGAATGCAACTAATATGATAAGAATTCTTTTCATTCAATTTGAACAGTGAAAACCTTAGCTAATAGGGATAGAGCAACCAAATTCCTTTAATCAAAGAGCAAAGAGCACATCTAATGCAATTTCCCTAAAATTTTCCTACAAGCACACACAAACTTTTCCATGCACGATGCAAAGTTTTCTTTTCAATTCCCTTAATGTTGAGATGAACAAAAGGAAACTAGATGCGCAAGCAATCAATCAATACTTTTCACAAGAAACGAAGACTTTGCGACACTTCCTTTTCAGAAAATACTAATTGATCTAAACTAACTTTGGAAATGAATTGATAATGATAAATAGAACTCTTAAGAAACACCAAACAATCAAGGTCAAAGTAGGGCTAGGAGAAGAGATACAAGTTGATTTCAGAACCATAGAAACATTGATCTTTAAGCAAACAACTTCAGAAGCAAAATTGGAAAAATCCAAGCCAAAGATGGGTTTTTAAGCTTAAGGAGGAGCAGCGCAGGTCAGAGTAAGAGTAACTACACTGCAGAGCATTGTCTCTAAGCTAAGGGTGCTTTGCAGAGCACTGTCCCCTAACCAAGCCTACGCTGGTGCTAGAGAGGCCAATCAAAAGACATCCAACCTCAATTTTTTGACCAAAAAAACTTCAAAAAGACTGAAATAATATCAATTAAAGCAAGTAAAGTCTACTAGGGTGTAATAGGATGAAGATAAACTACCTGAAATGATAATCGTTCCCTAGTATGGTCGCCAATTTATTATGTGGAATTTTGTACCTACGGATAAACACAACTTCCCTAAGTGGGTAGCTACACTTAGAACAACAGAATTAAAGAGTTTAACATTTTCCTATAGAAGATTAATAAGACAAGGGACCTACTTGTTATCTTTCGCTTCCCTTTGTCTCCTTTGAATAGCTCTCGTCGCTCCTTCTAGAGCTAAACCCGCTCGATCAGTACCTACAATCATAAACATAGGACAAAAACCAATTAAAGCAAGAGATCTATCTACTATAAGCAAATGGAATAGAAAGCATTTACACATATAATCATCCTACATAAAGACAAGAATATGGTAAAAGGTGTAAACAACTTTATTAAGTAGAAGGAAGAGTTACAACCAAAGAAGTCCGAACCCATGTCACTCATACAACTTGAGTTCCATCCTTCATCACATCAAAAGAAAAACACTCCGGCAGTATAACAATATTTGCTTATGATCTCAAACCTCAAACCAACAGTATCTCCTCAAAAATTCTTCAAAGTCCAGCCCTTGATCACTATGATGAGTGCTCAATTTATAGGGAAATGGAGGTGATTTTGTCATAAATTGGGCATTGAATGGCTTTCCAATTTGGGAGTTAGTTTCCATGGAGGAAGGGATGAGAGTATAGGAGGTTATTTGATTCATTCCCTATCCAATTTCAGCTCATATGAGAGGATAAGAGGTGGCAATATTCTAGAATTGTCTAGAATGTAGGAATATTCCTAGAACCCTATAAAGTTTTCGCTCAATCTCTCCCAGTGCAAATCAAAGTGGGACTAGGTTCTCTGCAGAGTAGGCTTGAATGGGCCTAAATGCTCTGTAGAGCACTTACCCCTAACCATGGCTGCACTGGTCCCTCGAGGAGCCATTTCAGGATGTCTTCAGGCTAGGAAACTCTCAGGAATGATGGAATTCAATGTGATGACTTGTCTAGGGCATGTAGCAATTGAATTAGGGTTTGATGAGCCTTAAAAGTATTGATATAAATATTGGGAGTGATGTGCCCAAATAGACCTGTAACAATAATGGATGAGCAATTTGTGAAAAATTTACAATGAAGCGTCAGTAATAACCAGCATGTCTAAGGAAACTATTTACCTATTTTTGTGAATGGGGAGTGTGTAATTTTAATATTACCTAAATCTTTGTCAAATCCACTTGAATACCTTTTGATGAGATATGGTAGCTTAGCACAATGCCATTAGTTAACACAATTTGACATTTTAAATGACTAAGGGCCACATTGGATTCCTTACACCTTATTAATGTTTTCTCTAAATTATTTAGTGCCTCATCAAACTCATCACCATAAATTGTGAAATCATCCATATATATCTCTACAAAGTTAAGTATCATATTAAAGAATATAGCAGTTACAACTTGTTAAAATGTGATAGGGGAATTACACAATCTAAATGGTATGAATCAATATCCAAATGTTGCTCATGGACAAGTAAATGTGGTCTTGTATTGGTCTTCAGGTGTGATTTGGATCTGGTTATATCCATTGAACCAATCTAGGAAAGAAAAATAAATTTTCCTACTAAGGTGTTCAAGGCCTCGTTAATGAAGGGAAGCGAGAAACAATTCTTGTGGTTCAATTTGTTAAGTTTTTTATGATCTATGAAAACTCACAATTTCCCATGTTTATTGGGTACAATGACAAGAGGGGAGACCCATTGACTATCATAAATTGAGTACATAAAATCAGTTATAAGCAATTTCTACATTTCCTCCTTTATTATGTCTCGCAGTGCTAGATTCATCTAGCCTATGGTTGGTGAATGGGCCTAGATCCTTCCTTAATATATATGATGTGTGAAAACTTCGGTATGGATTCCCTTCGTGTCTAAGTAATCCCAAATGAAGGCATCACTATGTTTCTATAGCACCCATCAATTACTCCTTATGTTTTTCATTCAATCATTTGATGCTCAACATTTAGCCAAGACCAGACCAACTTCTATGGTTTCCATAGTGGAACCCTTATCGTTTTCGGCTGAAGGTTAATTCTCTATGGGTGAAGTACTTATCAAGGTGAGAGAAACTTGTATATCGGGGTGAAAAATATGATCAAGCGTGTGTGTGTGAGTGTGTGTGTGTGATTTGAGGAATAAGAAATCATTGATTTCATCAACCTTTTTGTTCTCATGAATAGACAAGTATTTTTTTATAGAGAGAACATGAGGAAATTCTCCATCTTCATCGCTATCTTCTTTTTTAGTCTAAACAGGTATTCCTGAATCTATGTTGGGCTTATTGGGAGGATAAAGGGTCAACTATTTTTTAGACGTCCCATGTGACATGGTCATATTACCTGACCTACAACTAATGTAAGCATCAGTAGTGGCCAACCATTTTGTGCCCAAAATTAGAGGATGTCCACCCAAAGTCGTTTTGGGTTCCAAAATCATGAAATCTACATGGGATTCACATGAATCCACTAAAACTAATACATCTTCTAATATTTCTTCTGGTTTGATGGTGGATCTATCAACGAGTTGCATTACAGTGGGGGGTCTTCTAAGATCAAAGGGTCCTAATACTTCCATAGATTCACATTTCATCACAAGTCGATAAATGTGTTAAGAATAACAATTTTGTTAATATGAACATTAACCATAGGGTTGCCAAGGTCAGAATACTTATCCACTAGGGCCCCTCCCAACATTATTTTTGACAATTTCCCAATAATGTGGATAGCTTATGGATCTTTCATCTTTCTCCCAAGTTTCCCCAAGCATATTTCCCTAATCACTTTAGAATAAATGGGTACATATTTCATAGCTTGAAGTAGTAGTATTTTTACACACACATTTTTTAGTTCCTCCAAGACATCAAATTCAGATTAAGTAATAGGTTTCTCTTGGATTAATCTTTCAGGGTAAGGTATAATCTAGGGTTTAGGATGTGGAGGTTCAGGGGTTTATTCATGTCTTAATTCTTAATTCCAAATCTCCCTGTTAGATCTTCCATGCAAATCTGAGGTTGGTTTTTGGTTAGGGTCCTCCTAGGTCATAAATGAATATCAATGTAATCTATGGAGCATATAGAGTAAACAAGATAGGTGGACACAACTATGCAAGTTAAGATTCCTTCTAATTATTTAGCTTAGGGATTGACTTTGTAAAAAATCAAGGTCTAGTATGGTTACGTGTGGGTACTTGCAATTGTAGAGGAGGAAGGAGTTACGTGGGTGGTTGTACCCCAACTTGGTAGGGTGCTTCATAGGTAGGATTCCTCCACCTTAGTTCCCAAATCTAGTCTGGGGAGGAGGAGCCCATGACTGTGTTGGAAAACACCATGGTTGTGAAGTGTACTATGTAACAAGGTTAGCCCAATAATAATTATTATAAAATTGAGATTGGTCTTAGATAATACTTTGAATCTTGGGCTACCATGGTTTCTTTGGAGCAAAAAAGTACAATTTCTCTTACCCTTCTGCTTCTTCATATACAACCTTCAGACCAAGCAGATATGGGTGGCTATTAGTTTTATGGTTCTTCCCACATAAGCCACAAATATCCACCTAATTCACAGAGCATTCCTTGAGCAGATGTATTCCTCTGTATTTCAAAACAAAGATATCTAGAGATGCTTCTACTTCCTTCTTCTCCTTTTAATCCTTCAATAAATATAATTAATAACCAAAGGAAATGACATCAATTTTGAATTTTCCCAATAAGTTCCTTAGCTAAGCTCTGGAAAATCCATTCGCAGTAGCCTTAGTATTTCTTGCCATCATTTCCCAGGGTCCTTTGCTTGTTTTAGATGCTCCTCAAGTATATCTATGACAGAGGTCTACGATGTCATCATATTCCAGTTAAGAAACATCTCCTCCACCCATTGGGTTGAGAAGACTCATGCACTTGTCTCGAATTTCTCCCAACAACAAAAGTTAGTGTGTCTTAGGGGCTAAGTCTTCTTGCCTTACTTTGCACAAGTTGTAATTAAATATTTTGATGTAATCCTCAAGAATCTCATCTTCTTCTTAGTTAATTCTAAATACTTTGTACCTTATTTCATTGGCTTTACAATAATCTTGGTATTTTTCCAGGAATTTTTCTTCATCCATACCCATGACATGATGCTACCTTGTAGAGGCACACAAACCAATGTAAATCCTGCATTTTTAATGTAGCAGGAAATAGCTCAAGTTTTCAAGCATTGGTTACTTAATTATAGGTTTGATAGAGAACATCAAACTCAAAAATGAAGGTATCAGGATCTTCCTTAGAAATACCATGAAATTTTGACATTGTTGAATGAAGAATATCCTTCATTTTAGCATCCAAGTTTATTTCTATGATGGGGAATCCAAAGGAGCCATATTCATCATTGATAGTTTGGTGTGCCATATTTTCTATAGTATCTTCTTCTTTTGAAGGTGCCTTCGAAGATTCAAGAATTTTTTGTCTTTAAGGTTGTATTATTCCTTAGAAGGACAATGTTCACTTTTTAGATGGTTCTAATTGTTGAGCTAACTTTTAGGAGGGTACTGTTCATTCTCTCTGAGAGTAAAATCTTTTGTTCTATAAAATATTTTTTCAACTCCAGATTTTTTAGCAATACCTTGTACATTGGAAGTAGAAGATCTAGGTTTTTTCTTAGCATGAGAGCTTATTGTTGGTGTCAAGTAGTTTGGATGACCTTGTTCCTTTCCTTCTTATGAATGTCTTGTAGTGTTAGTATGGGGGGTTTTCTCTTGATAAAAATACCAAATTATTCCATACCCCTAGGAATCTAAAAGTCATACTAAAAGAAAAATAAAAGGTTAGAATAATCAATTTCTGAAAATTCAAAAGTCAGCAAATAAATTCACACAGAAATTAACACAAAACTCACTGTACCATTGACAGTTCCACGACAATGATCCCAAAAATTATAGGATTTTCAATTAATTCTAATAATCTTAGTGAGAAATTGATTAGTTGTTCATTTAAATTGTTAATCTGAAGTTCGTTTGGAACTTGCGAACTATCATGCACAATATATGCTAGTGCAATCTATTATGTATCCTGAAGTTGTAGTAATATGATGGTTGTCATAGTACAAGATAAATATGCTTTCACAAGCCATCGATCTGACTAAATACACAACACTTTGTAGGGAATAAAGCACTCTTGCAAAAAAATAAATTGCAGGTAAAATCACAATTCATGAAAGTAAACACACTTACAGAAACGTAAACAGACCAACTGTTAGAAGTGAGATGTTCAAGTATAATGATATTCTTCATTTGTTGTAACAAATATGAAATGGAATGTTCCTATGATGCAATGAATGGCAAGGAAATAACCCAAAAACAATATGTAAACATCACACATCTATCAATCATAAACTAATATTGAAAATAGAGTAAAATTAAGCTATAGGTGGGTTACATCAAGAAGAGTTGCAACAACAGCTAGAAATAGAAAAAGTAATAAAATATGTTAGTCAATCAACCCTAGAATTTACACCTTAATTATGTAACCCGGAGTTGCAAAAACAAGTAAGCAATGCGACTACAGCAAAGGAAAATATCAAAATTACAACAAAAGATAACTAAAGGAGTTGCAACAAAATAAAATCAGTGGAATTGCAACAATAGGAAATAATTGTAGTTTATTAGAACTGTAAATACTAACTAATTGATAATGCTACCTATAAGAACCAATTTGAGGGGTTTATACCTCAGACGAAGTACTATGAATTATTCAATCACACGATCATGAAATTAACATCAAGTTATTGGAGCAAAGGATATATTCTATCACATCGAATAAAGAAATCACACAACAATTAATAGAAAATTATTCCCTTTCTTTTCTCCTCTTCCTGGGCTTTGAAGGAAGCTAGGTATTTATACATTATTCTTCCTACCTAAACTAAGTGAAAGGTTGGACGGCTAGCTCGATAGAATAATGCAGCTCATTTAGTTACAACCGTTTATTCAAAAATTGGTATGAACTAAGAAAAAGCCAACTTGGATCAGTTGAGTGTCATTGGAAACTAAGTTTTCCTTCTTAGTCAGTCACCCACTTGCCTCTGTCATCTTTCATCGTAGAGATTTGTGTT
Source organism: Pinus taeda (assembly GCA_000404065.3). Taxonomy (NCBI): domain Eukaryota; kingdom Viridiplantae; phylum Streptophyta; class Pinopsida; order Pinales; family Pinaceae; genus Pinus; species Pinus taeda. The sequence goes on from APFE031086727.1 coordinate 16,638, forward strand.
GAGTGTATAGCTAGAGCATTGACCGATGAGATAGCTTTGTATGTCAGAATAGAAACAATGAAATGTGCAGTAACAAGAGTTGCAACAATGCAAATTCCAAGGATTTTGTCCACAACATGACATTCGTGAGTTGTAGTAGCTTCATTGGTCACAGGTGAGTTGCGACATTCTCTTCTATAAGTAGTCATGCCATAGTTGCAACAATGTCATGGAAGAGATTCAAACCACTTTCATGCCTTTGTCCAAGGAGTTGCAACACATGTGTGTCGAATAACATCGCTTGTTGTGGGGTGTCAGCTAGTTTTTCAATAACATGAAGGAGTTGCATCCATTGACTTTTTCTCTTGTATAACATTTTTAGTATGAAATATGACAATTTTACAACATGATGCATAAGAATAAGTGTAAAAGTTTGTTGTATCAGCTGCAACACCCTCCAAAATTTTGGCCTGTACTCAAATTTCAGAGCCTACTGTGGACCCTATGATTGATCGTTCCTTAGTCACTTATTTGGTAAGTCAATGATCTTAAGCTTCCATCTTTGATCTTAAAAGTCCTTCAAGCTTTTATAGTTATATAAAATGTGTCATCTTTGGGTATAAGGATTATCGCTTGTCAAGCAAAGAGAAGTTTGTTTTTCTTCAAGGGGAAATTTTTGTGAGGATGAGTTGTCCTCACCAAATAGACATGTTTTGCACTCATTTCATGCACTCTTGCGCAAGTGTCACCTTTATCCTCTCAAAGTCTATCACCAAAGCCGCACTTGTCGTAAGCTACCATAAAGGTTGTTGCATTAAGTGAATATGTGTTATATGTTTTGGATGGTATATTTTGTATCACTAAGTGTTCAAGTGTGTGATCATAGCCAAGTTCTATCATTGTTCACATCAGTTCCACTGATCCCACACTTAGCCAAAATTTGGAGTTTCCTTACCAACCTAGCCTCATCCAGCTTTCCTAAATTGTGCACTTCATGTCTATAACCCTCAAGATTTTCCCTTGCGTGTTGGAACTGTGTAATGCACAGAAATCCCAACCTCCCTTAGCATTCAAAAATTCTCAATGGTTTCCTCCAGTGTTTGTTCCTTTAGCCAGAACCCACTATCTCCATAACCTGTACAGTTTTGACCCTCAAGCATCTCAACTACCCAGTTTGCCTTGCATCCTGAAACTATGCAGATGTGTCCTCCCAGGGCCTCATCCCACAACAGTGTCTTGCATCCTAAAACTGTGAAGTTTTGTCCCTCAGCTGCCCAGTCTACCTAGCATCCTAAAACTGCGCAGATGTGTCCTCCCAGGGCCTCATCCCACATAAGTCACTTCCCACTGAAACTACGCAATTGTGTCTCTCAGGGGCCACAAAGAAGGATGACATTAAAGATGACTCTCAAGGAGATGAGAGAAAGATAAGCACACCAAGTAACCCAAGGTATGATAGAAGATCAAGACCACATGAAGACTCCATCTGATGCATAACACTTTAGAGGGTGGGTATAAAAAAAAAACACATCTTTTGAAATACACCTCTTAGTGTAGCTTGAAGGACTACTTATCATCATTATATCATTTTGTCTTCTATGAAATGCATGGTTGCAAGCACTAAAATCCATGTGTTTCCTCTATGTGTCTTGCTCCCTTTTGCTTCTTGGATCAATTGTCATATTTTGACATATTTGGTTGTTATGTCATGTTTACGAACTGTTATGGTGACCATGAAGGTTAGTCTTTATGTATACAAGTTTTCCTAGCCATGTAAACACCTATCACACTCATACACAAATTTTTAAGCATTTTTGCACAAGTATCATCACGGTCGTCCAAAGGTTTATCCCAAGTGTTGCACTTGTCGCTTTTAACTCTAGACAATCTCAGAGAGGGCAATGATTTGTATTGTTGTCTTAGTGGTCTATGTTTCCATGTTGTCAAAGTATGCTAAGTGTATGGTCATAATGTTGAGTCCTCACAAGTTCACTTGCCTCCCACACTTAGCCCTTTTTTTGAAAATCCTTCCGACCAGACAACCCCCTCTCACCGGACCCCGACTGAGGTGCACTCCACAGTCTCATCCCTCAGTGGTGTTGATCCTCTTCTTGGAACTATGCAATTCTTGAGGTTGTCCCCTAGGACAGTTACACTGCGTAATCTAAGAGGTGGGTAGTCTGCCTTCCTTCCTAGAATTGCACAAAAACTGCCTCAAATCCTAACCTAAATTGTGCACTTTGCAAGATCAGTCATCAAGACTCATCCCTACCTACTAGAACTCTGAAATATGTAGAGACTTGACCCTGTACTACTCTCATAAACTATGTAGAGGTGTCCTCCCAGTGACCTCCCTCAGATGAGAATCATTGCTCCCAAAAACTGCACAAAAGTGTCCTCTCTAGTGCCTCTACTACCCTATCTTGTCTTCCCTCATAAAGTTTCACAGAGGTGCCTCTCAAGGTCCCACCTTACAACATTCACTAGTGACCTCAACTGTGCAATCCTACCTCCCAGTGGCCACTATGCATTTTTCACCGACAATGAATATTGTGCCCCATAGTTCCTCATCCAAGCCCAAGTTTCCCTCTGCGTAGTCTCAATGACCAGTCTCCCTCCCTATCACCTAGAACTGTGTAGTGCGCAGTTGTTGGGCCCTCTTCCCATCCTGTCATCTATCTCTGGTCCGGTCGATGGAAAATAATGCATCATCTTAGACTATGAGGTTTTGGATTTAATGTTGTCCCGTCATGAGTGAATTGCAAGAACAAGTACATTAATAGATCATGGTGAGATGACGAATGAGATGAAGAAGGAGCGAACATGCTAGAAGACTTACTTACAATTGGATGAATGGAAGAAGCTCAAGCAAAAGGAACACATGCATGTAACCATCTTACAAGACCAAGACCATTGAATTCCCTATAGCATCAATCCATGTGAAGGTGAAGACAAATAACATCTAAGAAAACATCCATCACTCAGCAGCAACAATATCTTGACAATGCCACCACAACCAGCCAATCCATGTTAGCAGTTTCATGTTAAATTGTGTCATGAGTTGTCGAGGCCAAATCACTACTATGGGCCATATCTATTTTCATTGAGTGTAATGTAAAGTGAAATTCCAATAGACACACAATGAAGACGAAGAGTCATGTCAGTTGAAAATTCATAAGAACTTGAATGATCATGAGGGTATTCCAAGAGTCACAAGGGTAAAGCATCACCCTTGGCTATATATACCCCTCCCATTGTATGAGTAGGGAATTTTTCACCTTGGCTTCTCCCACAAAGCATAGAGAGTTTTTAGCCATTTCTTTGGGGAGCGAGGGGTGGCTCCAATGTCCCACTACTAGAGCTAGAAATGTATGACATACATATGTGTCTTGGAACTTTTTCTTAATACATAAGCTTGTTCATGCCAGCACGTTTTCATGCATGTCTTGTGGATGTTTGTAAGACTATTCTTTTAGAATTTGTAATTCATGTTTGTTTCAAATGTACTAATATAGTTGAACTATTTTGAATTTTTTTTGTACTTACCTTTTTGGGAATATGTTGTATTGGTTATCACTGTTGTCTCATCCTTGTGGACTACTCTGCAGGATACGAGATAGACCTTCCTCACTTATTTGTTATAACTACCGTCACATATGTTGTGGACTACTCCACTGGATGGTGGATGGGTCTCCGATTGTACTTTGGCTTTAAGAATTGTCGCATCCACTATGGACTATATCTTCTAGATGTTGGACAGAACATTCCTAGTTTATGTGTGTCTCTTCCTGGGTGGTACTATTACCTCTCACTTGGAGGCTCACTCTTCTCCCCCCTTTTGCAGTAAGAGAACCTTGACATAGTGACGTTATGGACTCACTAGGCACACTTACCTTGCTATTTGAAGATATGAGTGTAACACTCTCATGTGCTGACAGCTACAGCCAAGGCATATCTATGAGTATATGGCAATCAGGCTTTTATACCAGATGGGACTCCTCTATCAAACAATGTGAGGTATAGTTAGGAATTCATGTTAGGGATATCCCCATGGTTGACAAATTTCTAGCACCATCAACAAAATGGTGCTAGAAGGAGGGCCAGACGACAAGTTGTGCACGTAGAGTATGGTTTGAATCTCTTATTTAAAATTTCTCTTCCTGAAATCATAATCCTATGGCGTTTTTTCTAAAAAACTTAGTTTTACCATCTCTGTGGAAGTTATACATGACCTGTCCAAGTTGAAGTTCATTGGTGATGGTGAACCATCTTTTCATGTACATCTAATTCAAATTATGAATCTTTACCATCATCACCAAATAAAGTATGAAGACGTCTAGCCTATATTACTCACCCTCACATTTGAAGGTTGTGTTAAACACTGGTGTCATACATTAACCATTTCTTCTACTGATTCATTCGGTCAGCTTGTCGAGATGATGATGAAAACTTTCAATAAGTATAGCCACCGAGATGTCTGTGAAAAAAATTGTCATTTAAGAATGGAGCCTGACAAATTAGTCGAGGACTTTAGTGATCAGTTCCTTCACATCTATTGTGAAATTCCTGAAAAAAATTTGAAATCGGATTTCTTGAGACAAGAGTTTATACTCTTGGTTCATGTCTCCCAATACGGTGAAGCTCCTGATTTCCCTTCCTCCCCAACTCTTGCGGATCATGAGGCACCTCAAATTTCAAAGGAGGAGCCCACTACCTCGTGTGTTCCTTGTACTCCACCTTTTTTGGTCCCGATGTGATTTCCCCCTTGCGGTGACCATGAAGTTAAGAAATCTATGCATCAAGTCCCCAATCCATCTTCTCATCCGTCTCATTCATCTCCCACTTTAATGGAGGAAATTCCAAAATGGCTCAGGAAGCCTACAACGAAGACTCATTCCTCCATTATGTAAGAGGAAGTCACCATTCATAACTCAATTCTCGAATCTGATCTCCATCTCTGCCATCCATCCACAAGCCATGACTCCTTGTACCATGACTTGCTTTATCAATCCACTTCACCAGCCAGTTGTTCGCATTCTCTTGATTCTCAAGTTGCTAGCTCAAATTGCGATCAAGTGCAAGGTAGTCACATTATGAAAGCATAGGAGAAGAAAGGTGAGGACACTATCAATAGTCCCTCTCTATTTCAAAATTGTTCGCATCAAAACAATGAGCTTCCATTCTTGAACGATTATTAATCTATTAATCTCAGTGGAACATCCTATACAATCAATTCTTTTAATCAATCCCCAACCTTGGGTGGTAGTCATCCCAATGATCATAACTCCATGTTTGTATGTCATGACAAATTCCCAAGCACATCATGTGATCTTCTGGTTTCTCATGAAGATTCTAATTCAGATCTGGAATATGCTTCATTCAAAGAAGAAATCCATATAGAAACTTTCTCTTCACCTCACTTTCCTTGTCGTCCTACCATTTGCAACGCATCTACATGCAGCAGAGATACTCCATGTTCTCTTACTTATTCATCCGATGAGTTATCTCCTCAATTGACACAAGGCAGTGAGGTTGTCCATGAAAAAATTGAAAAAAGTCTAATCATAGAGTATCCTTTCCATTCCCCGTCATCCCTTCTTTTGCATGAAGACAATTCATCAAATCATATTTCTCATGCGTGCTCACCAATTCATTTATCTTTGGATGTACCATTAGAAGAGCCCCTTCAATTGATAAATCTAATTGTTGTTGAAGATGAAAAATCTGGTGAAACCTGTGACAAAGATGGTTGCCATCCGGAGAGTAGTTTTGAAATTAGCAACAACATCCACCCTCAAGCCATGCATGATCTGGTTCAAGCTTCAAATTGTGATTCTACAATTTTGGAAAGTTTTGGGACATGTCAGGGAGTCGAGGAACTTCAACATTCATTGATGGTTTTGTCAGGATTTCGCGACTCTGGTAAGCCCCCCAAACGAAATTAGATCTCCTTTCTCATGCATAATCTGTTTATCTGCATGGTTTCACTTGATGTGAATTCACGTGTAAAAAATGTTAAGTATTCTAGGTGTGATCTCTCAAATTTTCAAATTTTCACTTATGACTGAATTCACGAATCTATTATAGTACATCCGTCTTCATGCACACCTCTCACATCACACTTGGGTTGGGAATGTTCATCTATCACGATGTCATGGAATTGTGAAGTTGATCATCTCAAAGATTATCTTTTCCCACAATCATACTTATTGAATTTCACCCTTCATGGTCAGCTCCTCAGTCTTCTAACATGTCCTCTCATCACACCAGAAATATCCCTGGGTGATGATGAACGCATAAGATTTCATACGAATCAAGTTCCTCTCCACTCACCATGCTTCAACTAGTTTCACACATTCATGGTGCTAGCATCCTTTTTAAATTCTTGTGATGACTATGATGCTTGCACAATTGGTCACCAATTGTAGGAAGGTGGTATGTCACATCTAGCTCATAGAAAACTTGGTTCGATTGTTCAAAGTGTTTGCAAGATTGTTCAAATGGATTTTCTTTGTTCATTAGAAATTGGGAATTTGATGTCTCAACTAGATCATATGATAATTTCTCTATCTTGGGTGTTTGTCATTCAGCTTGTCATTTTCCCATCATCACATCCAATGATAGTTGCTTCGTGCTCTCTTATCTTCATTTCATGGCATCCCTCTCTTCAGATTTCCATCAAACAGGTGAGGCACTTCAGCCTTGGCTAATGGTTATGGAAGGTCCTCACTATCTTGGTGTGATTGCCAAGGATGATCAGATTTATTTTTCTTTGCAATATTCCCATCGTGTTCTCATCTCCCGAATAAAAAATTCATCCTTTCAAATATCAAGAGGCTTTCAAGATGACCATCATGAATTTTACGATTCAATCGTCGAATGGCTAGAACAATCTTACTTTGCAAGCTTTGTTGTAGGCAACATGTTTCAATTCTTCCTCGCCCTTGCTAAGAAGCTCGATGTAGATGAGGGCACACTTGCAAGAGGATTCCAAGATTTATTGAAAAGTGGTACTCATCAAAGAGGTAGTCATGTGGATTGGGTAAAAGTAGTGGTTGTGATATGTTTCTTTTCCCACAAGAAAGACCTTCCCTCCCCTATGCAAGTTTTTCAAGTTTTTATATCTTAAGTTTCAAATCACCTTTTATCTGTTTTAATCATTCATATCTTTGTTGATGCGGGCTGAGAACAACTATGGCAGCTTCACTAGAAATTTCATTACATGTAACGTTGGGTGTGGAGCCTAATTATCTTCTTTATTCAGAGGTATTGCTGCATTGGACCCCAATTCGTAATGTGGCGGGAACGCCGCTTGTAAAATGTACACTGCAAGGGGGCTCCAGGGGGGGCGGCTGGGATCTTTGGGAGCCCCCCCTAGCAGGGGATCTGGGGTGGCTGCGATATTTGGGAGCCCCCCCCCCCGGCAGGGGATTGGGCGTAGTGCCCCCGAAGCTAAAAATAGATGTAAATTTGCCTTGTAAAGTGTTTTAATTTCGTAGTAAATTTGGGTCATTCATTAGGCAGAGATCTAACGGTAGAATTTATGTTTAATTTAAGGTTTTTTGCCCTAGAAGGCAACCCCTCACTATATATGAGGGAATTGTATTGTGTCTATTTATATCTGTATTCTGAGCGAGAAAGAGAGAGGAGATTGTGTGAGAGTGAAGAGGGAATTACAACGGATCTGTTGTAGGTTGTATCTCTTCATTTTGATGGATAATATAAAAATAAGGACTGGTTGTTTCTCTATGGATGTAGCCCAAATTGGGTGAACCACGTATATCTGTGTCTCTCTTGTTTTATGTGTTTTCTGTGTTTATATTTCTGCAATATATTCCATGTGTTCCATTGCTCTGTAATGCATAATTTTCTAACATGTAACCCCGACCGTCTAGTTGTTAGTATAGGAGTAAGATTAGTGCATCTTATTTTTCCTTCCTTGCACTCATCTTGCACTCGTTCCTGATAGTTCATTCTGGTTTTCTTATTTGGGGTTTACATCATGTTCACTTTATTCATTTTTTTCTCTTGTCTTTCAATTTTTTTTCCTGGTTCTGTGTTTTCTTTATTTTTATTGTGTTTTCTTCCTTGTTGAGTTTTCCTTTTGTTTTCACTATGTTAATAAGTGTTGTGTCTGGACCTGTTTCTTGGCTTCTAAATGTGTATGTGGTTGAAGTTCAAAGATTCTTGTGACACTGTAGTCCTTGGCTAGTCCAGTGTTCATCTTCTTTGGGTTTGGTTGTAAATTTTGGCCAATAAATTCTTGATGGAAAATACAATCCATTCATAAGGAGAGCTTTTGTCCGACCATGAACTTGTGTCTAGTCTGGGAACCTCATGCTTGTACTCAGTTTTCTACTTTGGTATGGTCAAGCTTATCCAACTAGTAGAAATGAAGGGGAAAATTAAATGAGAAAACCTAAAGCAGAGGTATTTATATGCTTCCCTGAAGGAACAACCTCCCCTACTCTCAATAAGTCGGGATCCCTCTTCTTCCCCAAAAATAAATAAGTTCCTATGCACAATTCTCTTTCAATAATTACAAAGGCGAAAGAAGAGAAAGGCTTCCTGCATAAAGAGGCGAAGTAGGCAACTCCACCGAGGTATTGTTGAAGCTTGCTGGTAGTGGAGAAATGCTTATGTTCTTCCGTGACTCCGTCAGAGTACTGTCTAGGCCTACTAGCAGTGGAGCAACACCAAAGATGAAAAACTATACTATGAAAATCTTAAGCTCACGAGCTAAACTACCCTTCCCAATTTGAAACATTATGATCTAGCTTAATATTATGTCATGTTCAACTGAGAAGGTACAAAGGGGACCATGTCTGCCCATTGGGTAAGCAGATAAGCCAAAGTAATCTTTACGATGAATCAATATTCCCTAATGGACGAAGGCCCTGCATTGAAAGAACCAAGACAGAGAAGCTGATATTCAACCAGTGTGTCGCCAAGTGTTGTAGCAGCTACAACACCCTCCAAAATTTTGGCCTATACTCAAATTTTGGAGCCTATTGTGGACCCTGTGATTCATTCCTTAGGCACTTATTTGGTAAGTTGATGATCTCAAGCTTCCCCTATGATGTTAAGAGTCGTTCATGATTTTTTCATTATATAGCATGTGTCATATTTGGGCATGAGGATTATTGCTTGTCATGAAAAGGGAAGTTTATTTTGCTTCAAGGGGAAATCTTTGTGAGAATGGGTTGTCCTCACCACATAGACATGCTTCACACTCATTTCATGCACTCTTGCAGAAGTTTTTCCTTTATCCTCTCAAAGTCTATCACTGGAAACGCACTTGTCGTAAGTTGCCACAAATGTTGTTGCATTAAGCGAAGTATGTGTTATATGTTCTAGATGGTCTATGTTGTATCAATAAGTGTTCAAGTGTGTGATCATTGTTAATTTCTATCATTGTTCACATCAGTTCCATTGATCCAACACTTAGCCAAATTCTGGAGTTTCCTTAGCAACCTAGCCTCATCCAGCTTTCCTAAACTACGCACTTCGCGTATGTAACCCTCAAGATTTTCCCATACCTGCTGGAACTGCACAATGCACAGAAAGCCCAACCTCCCTTGGCATTCAACATTGTGTAGTGGATTCCTCCAATATCCTTCCCTCAGCCGGAACCCACTGTCTCCGGAAACTACGCAGTTTTATCCCCCAGACATCTCAGTTGCATAGTTTTCCTTGCATCTTGAACTATTCAAATGTGTACTCCCAGGAGCTCCTCCTTTAGCAGTGTCTTGCATCCTGAAATTGCGCAATTTTGTCCCTCATCTACCTAGTCTTCCTTGCATCCTGACACTGAGCAAATGTGTCCTCCCAGGGCCTCATCCTACAACAGTCATTTCCTACTAAAACTGTGCAATTATGTCTCTTAGGGGCCACGGAGAAGGATGACATGCAAGATGACTCTCAAGGAGCTGAGGAGAAAGATAAGTAGACCAAGGAACCCCATGTATGATAGAAGATCAAGACTGCATGAAGAATCTATTTGATGAATAACCCTTTGGAGGGTAGGTATGGAAAACAAAGCACATATTTTGAAATACACTTATTAGTGTAGCTTGAAGGATTTCTTATCATTTTCATATCATTCTGTCTTCAATGATATGCATGGTTGTAAGCACTGAAAACCATGTTTTTCCACTACATGTCTTGCTACCTTTCGCTTGTTAGATCAATTATTGTCTTTTGACATGTTTGGTTGTTATGTCATGTTTGCGAATTGTTATGGTGGCTACGAAGGTTGGTATTTGTGTATACAAGTTTTCCTAGCCATGTAAACACCTATCACACTCATACACAAAGTTGTAATCGTTGTTGCATAGGTTTCGTCACAGTCGTCCAAAGGTCTATCCCAAGTGTCACACTTATTTCTTTTAACTCTAGAGAGTCTCACAAAGGGAAATAATTTGTCTTGTTTCCTCGACGGTCTATGTTGTCATGTTGTCAAAGTATGCTAAGTGTGTGATCACAATGTCGAGTCCTCACAAGTTCACTTGCCTCCCACGCTTAGTCATTTTTCATAAAATCCTTCTGACCAGACAACCCCCTCTCACCAGACCCTGATTGACTTGCACTGCGCAATCTCAGACCTCAGTGGTGTTCCTCTTCTGCCTGGAACTGCACATTGCTTGAGCCTATCCGCCAGGATAGTTTCACTACGCAATCTCAGATGTGATCAGTCTGCCTTCCTTCCCAGAATTATGTAGAAAGTGTCTGAAAGGCTGACCTAAACTACACACTTCGAAATATTAGTCATTAAGACTCCTCTTGCCTGCTGGAACTCTAAAATACGTAGAGACCTGAGCCTGCACTACTCCCAAAAACTATGCAAAGGTGTCCTCCCGGTGACCTCCTTCAGCCGAGACTCACTGCTCCCAGAAACTGCACAGAAATGTCCTCTCTAGTCCCTTTATTGCATTGTCTTGTCTTCCCTTAGAAAATTGTGCAGAGGTGCCTCTCAAGGTCCCAACTTGGCGTTTCCATTGGTGACCTCAACTGCACAACCCTGCCTCCCAGTGGCCACTACATAGTTTTCCCCGACAGTGAAGACAGTGCTTTGGAGTTCCTCATGCAAGGCCGAGTTGCGCTCTGCGCAGTCTCAGTGAGCAGTCTCCCTCCTTGTCACCTAGAATTGCGTAGTGCACAGTAGCTGGGCCCTCTTCCCAGTCTTTCATCTTTACTGGATCTATTCCATGGAAAACAATGCATCATCTTAAACTAGGAGGTTTTGGATTTAATGTCATCTTGTCATGAGTGAATTGCAGGAATAAGTACACTAATAGATCATGGTGAGACGATGAATGAGATGAAGAAGGAGAGAACATGCTAGAAGACTTACTTACAGTTGGATGGATGAAAGAAGCTCAAGTGGGATTAACAGATGCATGTAACCATCTTACAATACCAAGACCATTGAAGACCCTACAACATCAAGCCATGCGAAGGTGAAGACAAAGCACATCGAAGAAAATATCCATCACTCAGCAACAACAACAGCTTGACATTGCCACCACAACCAGACAGTCCATGTCAACAGTGTCATGACAACTTGTGTCATCAGTTGTCAAGGACACATCACTACTATGGGCCATATCTGTTGTAATTGAATATAACGTAAAGTGAAAGTCCAACGGACACACAATGAAGATGAAGAGTCATGTCAGTTGAAAATTCATAGGAAGTTGAATGGTTATGAGGGTAGTCCAAGAGTCACAAGGGTAAAGCATCACCCTTGGCTACATATACCCCTCCCATTATATGAGCAGGGACTTTTTCACCTCGGCACCTCCCACGAAGCATAGAGAGTTTTCAGTCAGTTCTTTGAGGAGTGAGGAGTGGCTCCAATGTCCCACTATTGGGGCTAGTGATGTATGATGTACATATGTGTCTTACAACTTTTTCTTAATACATAAGCATGTTCAGGCTAGCACGTTTTCATGCATGTCTTTTGGATGTTTGTAAGGCTATTCTTTCGGAATTTGTAATTCATCTTTGTTTAACATGTACTAAGATAGTTAACTATTTCAGTTGTTTTAGTACTTACCTTGATCTAAATTTAAATAGGAACGCAAAAAATTATAGATATAACCATAATTACAGAGATGTAATAGAAATAACACTTCCTTTCATTAATATCAAATAATGAAATGTGCTTACAAACATAATGGAAATGAGACTAGCTCGAGTGATGGTAGCTTATCTCTGAGAAGAGATGTGGTGGCTACATGCCTCTGAACTGAGTTCAATGAGGCTCAAGGGCCTTTTTATTATTGATCAATGTGAGAAAACCCTAAACAACCAAAACCCTAACCCGAGGAGATGTAACACCAAGAGTTTATGGGCCCTGTTGGGGTTAGTTGGGCAACCAACTTCTTGGGGTTATAACTTGGTCATATTTTTTTCGTTTGACGGACATGATGCCTCATTGGAAAGATATCTCCGAGGAGTATAATTAAAAATGTTATTTCTATGACATATTAGAATGTATATTGCCAAAAAAACATCGTTTAGAGCCTCAAAACGGCTCCGGAAGTTTAGGACCCAAAAAACTGCCAAAAATAGTAGATTGTGCTATAAAATAAAAAATTAAAAAAAATTGAAAGAATAATGGTGAGGGTCCAAGTGGAATAGGCGGGAGGCCACCAATATCCACCTGGATCATTCCTCCCCCATTAGGAAGCAATGGTATCCATTGCATTGAGTTCCTCCATGAGATGAGGAAACTTCTGCTAAAATTGGACCCTAGTAAGCCATTTTCCTTGGTGTAGGAGTTGGTTATATTTGACAACTCGATACAGTTGGATCTTTTGCTGGCGAGCGTTCTTGATCTTTGTGTCCATGATATGAATAGTTGTATCTTGTTCCATGCAGTCTGGATTTAACTTTGTTGGTGTGAGTTGTTCTGCAGTTTCAAATATGTCCAATAATGGTGGAAAGTATGGTTGAAGATGATCCTCATTAAACACTGGGTGTAGGCCAAGGAATGGGGGAGTTCTAAGCTCAAAATAATTATCTCCCACGACCTTGGTGATGGTGTATGGCCCATATTGAAGCGAGTGAATCTTGTGGTGGGGCCTAGCGAGGTCCTCCTTCTGCAAATGTAGCAAAACTTTGTCACCCACCTGGAACTTGTGTGGCACCTGATGATGATCATGCCACTACTTGTTCTTAGCGTTGGCTTTGTCCAATATTTCAAGGACCTGTTGGTGGATGTGTTGAATGTGCTTAATGAAGCTATTTGCCTTGTCATCTTTGGACTGGACATGAGTTGAATCTGCCCGAGTCACTGCAAATGGTATGGCCACATCAATGTGACATGGTGGCTTAAATCCCAAGCCCACCTAAAAAGGGTTGTGATGAGTCGAGTTGTGGAGAGCCCAATTGTAGTTGTGATGGACATAAGGGAGGCTCTCATCCCATGAGCGTGGATGCTTTGAGTTGTACATGCGTAGAATGTGTACGATCATCTTATTGATGACCTTTGTCTGGACATCAGATTGGGGATGGAAAGTTGTGCAGTTAGTGAGCTTGGTGTCCAGCATCGACCAGAGACAGGACTAAAATGTGTTCAGGAACATTCTGTCCCGATCTCAGATGATAGAATGTGGCATCCCAAAGTGTACCAACACTCGTTCAAAGAAGAGTTTAGCAATGGCTTATGTTGTGATACTCTTCTTGCAGGACGCCATAATGGCCATCTTCGAGAATCTATCGATGACCATGTTAGAGTCGGTCTTTACATCCCTCCGTCAGAGATCATTTGTCTTATTCCATTTCATTTTTAGGTGTCTCACTTGATTCACTCAATTGCATTCCACTAGGGCAATGCCATAATCTGACAGACAGGTCTTGTTATTCATTACCCCTAATGCCTTGCATTGTTGGCTTAGGTCTGTTCATCAAAGTTAAGTTTTTGAGTCACTTACAGCCCTGTTTTAATCTTTTGATCAGCAAGAGTCATTGCCAGTCACTAGATCTAGGGTTTCACAAATTGTGTCTTCAAGATGTCCAATAATGCCAGCAGGCCAGAGGGAGATTCTTAATAAGTTGTCATTTCAAATATTTTCATCATCATATGGATGGATTATGACTTTTCTTCAAAACTCTGTTTTGAAGAAAAGTTGATATTTCGTCTTTTGTAAATTTGCAAAAGTTTTTTAGTTGTTGAATTCTTCAAGCGTAGCCCTGGTCTCCTTTGCCAAATTCCATGTCAGCTATCCCTACAAAAAATTGCCAAGAATTTCATCATTTCAGTCAAAAAATCAAAAAGAAAATTCAAAAAACAAAGTTGTATTAAAATGTCAAAAAGTTCCAATGCCAAACATTACAAAGATGGGTTTTGAAGAAGCAAAAATCAAATCCATGTCTTTATGAATATTTTTCTACGAGGATCAATGTCATTTGCATACCAAGACCAAAGAGAAGCAATTCAGGGCAAATTGGTTGAGTAAGCGCGCAATTTGGGTGAAGTTGGATCACACTGGGCCAGCGCAACGCATAGAGAAGGTGGCGCGACGCACTAGGGAGGCGCGGCACACTGGGAGTGGTCACACAGTGTTAAATAACATGAGCGCGGTGCGCTGGGACGGTGCGGCACATTGGGTATGCGACGCGGCGCATACACCTGAAAGCCCGAAATTGCTTACAATTCCTCTAAATTGCCCATCACTTGCGTAGATTTTCAAGGTAGAGCCTTCTTCTTGATGTTTCATCCGAATTTGTGATAAGCTATGGTGGTTTATGGATGATAATGGTTGAACAAACACATCAAACCCTACCTCTAAAATACCTCAAAACAAATTGTTGTTAGGGTTTCAAAATCATTGTTTTGCTACCACACTCACTCCTCCATCCCATTTCTCCCTTCTTTGCATCATTCCCTTCTCCCTTATTACATTTCTCCCTAATTTCATTCTTCCCTATCCCCAAAAAAATACTAAACCCCTATCCCCTATTCCCTTCCACACATTTCTAATGTAAAAACCCCAAACCCTACCCTATACAAAATTCCCAAACCCTCCTAAACAAATTTGTCCCAAAAGTCCCTAATCCCTTACTATTTTCCCCCTTCCTAACAGTCCCTTGTTGCATTTTTCTCCTTGGTGGCAGAATTCAACCACATCACAAAGAGCAGTCCAACACAGTTTTATCGCCAGCATCTATTTCTCCAAGGTATTTTGTATAGCAGCAGTTATGTCATCCGGTCATTCATCTGATTATGAAGTGGAGACCCAAAGTGACTCACCCATGGAGGGACATGCACCCCAGAGGCCTCATAAAGGTGGCAGACATGTTAGAGAAGAACCGACCACCCTTACAGAATTGGAGGCCTGCCCTCTTGTCGTCTCTTGCTTCCAATTTCAGTCATGTTATGAATTTTGTGAGAAGGTTGCTACTGTTCAAGTCCATCATGAGTTGGCTCGCTTATTTGTATTGCATTTGCATGGTGATCAAGTTACTTTGGCTAGTGTCACTTTCACACTTACACCAGATTCTATCTCATTAGCAACCGGCATACCTAACATCGGGGAATCATGGAACAAGAGGTAGAACATTGACCGGCAACATTATGAGCCATATATTAAACCCGGTTTCTTGAGGCAGCTAAAGAGAGTGTTCCCTTTCCGATATCTCAAAGATGAGTATGCTCCATTAATGAAATTAATCATGAAGTATTTCAGTTGTGAAGGTCGCTTCTCCCGATTATATTCTTATCACATCAGGTTGCTTATGCATTTCACCCGCGTAAGGATGATGAACATTCCTTATTTCATATGCCGGAACATAGAGAGGATGACCGCCCTTGTGTAGCACAAAACCCCTGAGCAGCAGTTCAATAGTATTTGCCATTTTGCTCTCATCAAGATTTTGGTGGTTCATCAGCTTGGATTATAAGGCATCACTTGGGATGATTTCATCTCTCTTGACTTTTTCAGAGTTTCACAGGGACCTTCAAAGGTTTCACATGAGACTGGTGGACCTTCTCATCAGCAAGAAGGCCATGATCCACGCACTGCTACTATATCGGTCTTCGTTACTTATCAGAAGGGCACGAGGCAATTATTTGCAGCAGCAAAGCGAGAGTTATCTCCACCCGGGGTGGAAGGGGCCTCGCTTCCGACATTAGCATCAAAGTTACAGGCCAGAGGCAAGAGGCCAATGCAGGACGAGGGGCCTTCAGGTGAGCGAGAAACTAACTTCATTCTCATTCAGGATGATGTTACAGACATCGGCTCGCAAAATGCACATCTTAGAGAGATCATCCAAGAGCAACAGACAGAGATCATAGCCTTGTCCCTTGACTTGGAGAGGGCTAAGTGGGCTATGAAATACTTGGAGTAGAGGAAGAAACAGCTCGAAGATCATCAAGCAATCATGGAGTTGCAAAACATTCGTGAGAATCGCTAAGTTGCTCAAAGGAGAAGGATTGAGCTCACTTCATTGGAGCAAGAGATTAATGATGATCGGGAGTCTTGGCTCGAGAGAATCAACATCCACCTGGAGAGATTGCTGGAAAAGGCCGATAGGGACAAATCATTGTTGAGACACACGGCTTTCCATTACAGGGCGCAAAATATGAGTTCCAAGGCACGAATAAGAAATCTAAAGGCAAAATTGAAGAAGGCACTAAAGAAGCAAAAGAGGCAAAAGGAGCATGATCGCCTTTGGATATTGGGTGAAGCCTCTTTAGCCCAGCATGACACTTGATAGAGAAGGTACAGCCCAAATTTCAAGAAATTTGGAGCAATTTTTGCATTTTTGAAAATTTTTGCACTGAAAAACAGGGTTTACCTCCCTATGCGTCGCGCCACGTGGCGCTCGCTTTTGCTAGAGGGCTCCAAATTTCAAAAACTTTATATTTTTGGATTTGGCATGAAAAATCATGACTGCTGGTGCATGGCCAAGAAGTTTGGGCAAGTTTTGAGTCCCCAAGAGGTCAAAAACACTCAAACAATGACCTCACTGCCCCTATTTTGACACACAGGAAGAAGCCTTGGTAGATTGAATATTTGGAGGGGCAAATGGACACCAAATTACAAAATTCCACTTGGGTTGGAAGTACACAGGTAGGGCTTTCCAACGAGCTATCGTGAGCTCGATTTGGACTCCGGGAAGGGCCTCAAATTCAGCTCGAAATTGGCGCGACGCATAAAGAATTAGGCGCGGCTTATAGAGGATTTTTGCCAAATCTTTCACCTTCTAGCTCAGGAATTCAGCCAGTTTTGACTAGTTTTGATTTTTGATGTAATTATTGACCTATCTTAATGTAACTTGATGACTATGATGTAATTTTGGCACCTAATCACTTGTTTAGAGGATTCAGTCATTAAAAATTGAAAATTTAATGAATGAATCAGTTTGCTACCTTATAGAGGCAAGTTGTTTGATTGCCTAGATTTCAATGCTTTGTTTAGAATTGGTTGAAACAACTCCTAGAATGATGAGCTCGACCCCTAGAGGAATGGAAATGGGTTAGGATGGTCTATATCATGTATTTTCTAAGTCATTGTCAGGGTTGGACACTTGGGATTGCTTGGCATATCATTGCACATTCTATCTTTGCATTTTTGGCAAAGGAAAGACCAGCGTTTTGCAGCACTTGTTGGGATCCATGTGGCTTTGTGTTTTGATGGTGTTTTTCTCTATGTTATTGTAATTTCATTGATATTCATGTGTATCATTTTCCCTTCTCTTTTTTTCTGAAATCAAACAAATGAGTGATTAAAGTAGAATTCACTGGACTGTTGTGCTCTGCTTTGAACTTTTGTTTAAATTTTCAATGTTTTCATCTGTTTGAGGAGGACTCTTGAGACTCTCTTGCCCTCTTTGGCTCCTCACTGGTTTGATCCATCCATTTATTCACTCTGAAAGCATCAAAATGATTTCCTACCTTGCCCCAACCGGAACTCTACAAAAACTGTGTCTCATCCCCGGACCCACATTTGCCTCTCCCATTTTCCAACTCAAAACCCCCAAAAACTCAATTCAAATCCTTGTACTTCATACCTAGCCTAAAATTAGCTTTTATTTCAGGCATCTCGAGCCCCATCAATTATCTTTTGCCGAGATTAACCCGGAGAGAGCCCTCTCTTGTCCTCGTAGGGCTAGCTACGAGGTTGATCGTGGTTTGATGTGGACCTAGAAGCTTACCTTTTTAGCCTGAGGTAAATCTAGGCTCTAACATAGTGGCGACTCCGCTGGGGAGTTAATTTGATTGTTTGTTAGTATTCTTCATTTTGAAACTACAGATAGAGTCTGAAGATTAGCCAGGTAGCCTTCGAAACGCTTTTGCTTTGCATTAGCGCAAGTAGATAAACGCTAGTTCAGTCAATCTCTGGTCTAGTCTTGTTAACGGAAAATCTAACCTGCAAACACCCCAGTGTATGTGATGATTCTAAGCTGTGGATGATAAGCTTACGAATTCGTAGGCTGAGAAAGTTGTTTATGTTCCTTTGATCTTTTGAAAAAAGCACACTGGCTTCAAGGAGATATATGAGAGCTAATCGAGATCCAAATCCTCCCCTGTCTACGAAAATCCAAATTTGATTCCAAGACTTCTTCGTCAAGAGAGTTCTAACACTCCTGTGTTCAAGTCCCATTCATGCCCTGCAATTTTTAAATATCTTGAAGAACTTGATTTTGATGGACGTTTTGAGTTATCATTGTTTGAAACCAAATCCGAAAGTGTTGTTGGTTCCACAGTCCCAAATCCTGACTTTGCTACAGCTCTTGAAGTTGAAAAATCCAACAAGGCCATTGAGAATTTTATTTTAAGACAGCTCCAGACAGAAATTGAGGCTTCAAATATTGCTGATTTCCTAGAAGCTGCATCTGCCACCCTTGGATCTTCCATCACGACATTTAACTCAAAGAGTCCCACCGAACCACCCTTCATTCCCACTATCCCTGTGCAGCCTATTGTCACTTATCAAAAGTCTGCAGTAAATTCACCTCGATCTACTCCTTCTACAACCAAAATCATGTCTCCTCCACACACCCCTCCTCATACACCTCACACATCAGTTGCACCTACTCCCCCAACATCTCCAAGGTCGATTGCAAATCCACCAAGAGCGATGGTTGCTCGTTTTGCTCCTCTCGCGTTGCCTCAAGTTTTGGATGACATGCCCGTAGATTATCAGAGTAAGATTCCATTATTCGATGGCACTCCTCAATGTGGTCCAGCTCAACAACATGTGGACAGAGTGTCGGATTTCTTTGAGCGATATGAAATTGATGAACAAAATGTAACAATGAGACTCTTTGTGCAAACTTTCGGCGGTGAGGTAAGAAAATGGTTCAGAGCTTTGGCAACTAGAAGTATTCCTACATTATATGAGCTTCAAAGACAGTTTTTGGATCACTGGGAGGTTAAGAAAGATACTCTTCAAATCACTTATGAATATACCAAGATCAAGCGGAATGTTGGTGAGTCCGTGCAAGACTACTGTAGTAGATTCAATGCGGTTAATAATGCAATTCTCGATGATTTAAGGCCATCTAGAAAGTCATCTTTGCTTAAGTTCCCAGATTGTTTTGATCTTAATATGGCGTATCAATTGCGAGAGAGATATCCGACTACCTTAGAAGAGATGCAGAAAATTGTTGTTAGTGTTGAGGCAAATTTGAAAGACAAGCGAGCTAGATTGAAAGTCGAGAAGAAAGTTTCAATAAAGGAAGAAGCTTCTACATCAGACCAAGTACTCCGCAAGGTAGAAAAGATGATTGAAAGATTAACACTTGATAAGCCTGAACCGCAGATTCAAAATCCCAATTTCCGTGGCCAGCAGCAGCCACAATTCAGGATCAAACAACGTGAGCAACGAGCATAAGAACCGGCATCACAACAACAGCAAGTAAAGACACCTCTTCAGTAGAATTTTGTTGGTCCCAAATCTAATGATGAAGATAATGTAATAGGAAAAGAAAATCATTTCTTTACTCTTGATGATATGCCCACCTTTATCACTAAAGATGATGAGTATGTAGAAAATTTAGTTGCTCAGAAGGATGAGGATTTTATCTTGGCGAATGACACAGCTCTTGAAGAAGAGTGAGATGAGTATCAGAGAGGTTATATGAATGCTTTGTCTGCCCAGCAACGTTAGTATTCACTTAGAAACAGAAATGTTCCCATCAATCCAATCTAGAAGAGAAAGGAAGCTCCAGCATCCAAGAATGAGTCACCTGATGCACAAAGGAAAGGAAAAGAGGCAGTTGATCCTACTAGCAGCAAATCACCATTAGCAAAAAAATCAAATCAGCAAGTTGTACCAAAGGATAAAGCTGAAAGAAAAGATGTTCTAACCAAAGAGGTAGAAAAGATCTCAACCTTTAGTTTAGAAAATGAAATTTCTAAATTGAAAGTTTCTATTCCCTTGACCGAACTAATGAGGAACAACGATTATAGAGGTCAAGTCTCTAAAGTTTTGAATTTTGATCCAATGTTTGATATGGTGAGTGTGGAAGATGATCAACCCGGATTGATGTTTGGACCAGCATTGAATGGTGAGTCTCCAGATAGTGATGTGCCACCTTTTTATATCAGTTTAAGATTGCATGAGTTTGTGTTGCATAATGCCATGTTTGATTCCGGTGCTTCTCACAATCTTATGTCGAAAGCTATAATGGAGAAGTTGGGTTTGGACATCACCAAGAGATACCACAATCTCTTTTCATTTGATTCTAGTAGAGTGAGATGTATTGGGATTATAAAAGACTTGGTTGTAAGTTTCGATCAGATCCCCACGAAGAATGTTTTGATGGATGTTGTTGTAGCAGACATTCCTCCTAGGTTTGGTATGCTTCTTTCCAGGTCTTGGGGAGCGAAATTGAAAGGGAAATTACAACTAGATTTCTCCTATGCAATGATTCCTGTGTTTGGCCAAATGATAAAATTGTATCGGGAACAAAAAATGAAATACATGATTACAAGCAAGGAGAAACCAATCAATCATCCGATCAATTATGTACATACAGATTTAGAGTCTTTTGTTTTGTATTTAGATAGTTTCAATGATATTGATAGTCAATTAGTTGTAGCAGATGATATTCCAGAAATTACAGAGAATTTCAGAGAAATTTCAAGGAAAGAAGGACAAAAACAACAGAATATCGTTGAGCAATCAGCTGAAGATAATGGATAGCAAGCAGGAAAAACAGAGCCAGAAACATTTCAACACTTTGAAGAAGATGAAGAGGGCCTGTGGACCATGGATTTTGATGGTGCAGTGGGAAATGATGGTGCTGGAATTGGTATTTGGGTACGTAGTCCTCTCTCCGCTCCGAACAAAGTGCCTAGTAATGTCTGGGTATGTTCTTACAAGTTAGCTTTTGATTGTTCGAACAATGAGGCTGAGTACGAGGCTTTGATTGTTGGTCTAAAAATTATAAGAAAGTTGAATGTTAAGAGGATTGCAGTATATGGTGACTCTGAATTGGTGATTAAGAAAGTTAAAGGCGAGTATCAAGCAAAACATCCTCGGATGCGAGCTTACCGGAATGCAGTCCTAGACATCCTGAAATTGTTTTCAGATTATACCTTGACGTGTGTGCCTCGTATTTAAAATGGCATTGCTGATGCACTTGCTAAGGCAGCAAGTAGTTTGAAGATTCCAATGAACTCTAGTAATAAATTTGAAATCCATGTCAAGCATCGTCCGACTGTCCCGGACAATCAAAGATATTGGCAAGTTTTCCAAGACGATGAGGAGATTAATGATTTTCTGCAAAACAAAGGTAAGTTCAAAGATACCTCAATTGATGTCGAACATGATGATGGTGAAGATGATGTGCAGATCAATCAAATGGAAGTGTTGCAGCTAAAGGATAACATAATTCCTAAAGGCTTGATACCTTTAGAAGAACTCTTTGATCAAGATGACGTGGCCCGCAAACCAACATTACAACCAACAGAAAAGGGTGTTGAAGAGGTCAATATCGGAATAGCTTCAAATCCAAAAATGGTAAAAATGTCCAAAGCATTGCCACACAAGATGAAATCCAAATATATCAGTTTGTTGTCATCTTTTGCTGATGTGTTTGCTTGGGATTATTCTGACTTGAAGACATATGATACCAATATAATTCAGCACACTATTCCCATTAAGCCCAATCAAAAACCTTTCAAACAAAAGTTGAGAAGGCTAAATCCAAAATTGCTGCCATCAACTGAGAAGAAGATAAGCATGTTGTACAAATCAAGAATCATTGTTCCCATCCATTTTTCCGACTGGATCTCTAATTTGGTGCCCGTACGAAAGAAGACAGGTGAGATTCGCTTGTGCATTGATTTCAGGAATCTCAATAAAGTTTCATTAAAGGGTAATTATCCATTGCCCAAAATGGATCATATACTTCAGCGAGTAGTTGGAGCATCTCGAATGTCACTACTCGATGGTTATTCTAGATATAACCAAATTTTGGTCCATGAAGATGACCGGGATAAAACAGCGTTCACCACTCCGTGGGGAACTTTTCATTACGCCAAAATGCCTTTCAGTTTGAAGAACGCGGGTGCCACATTTTAGCGGGCAATGGACTTGGCTTTCGCAAATGAGGAGGATGTCTTTTGGTTGTGTACCTTGATGATCTGACCATGTTTTCCAAATCATATGAAGAACACATGTATCATTTGAAAATTGTCTTTCAAAAGTGTAGAAAATATGGTGTATCATTGAATCCGAAGAAGAGCTTGTTTTCCATGGATGAGGGAAAATTACTTGGGCACATTATCTCAAAAGATGGCATTTGTATTGATCCAGCACGTGTAGAAGCGATTCAACAAATTGACTTTCCCCGGAACAAGAAGGAGATTCAATCTTTTAATGGTAAGATGAATTTTTTACGGCGCTTTGTTCCTAATCTCGCTGAACACCTAAGGGAGATTACAAACATGCTTAAGAAGGACAGCCAAGTGAAGTGGACAGAAGAGGCTGTAAAATCTTTCAATTTAGTCAAATTGGCTCTTTCCTCAGCTCCGGTTCTAATCAGCCCAGACTACACTCAGGATTTTATATTATTTTCTTTTTCTTTGGAGCATATAATGGCAGTTGTATTAATGCAGAAAAGAGATGAGATTGAAAGACCAATTGCTTTTTTCATCCGAACTATAAGAGATGCAGCCTTGAAGTAGAACATCATTGAAAAGTAGGCCCTTGTACTTGTCAAAGCATTGAAATATTTTCGGGTATATATTTTGCATTCTCATACTTTGGCTTATGTCCCTAACGCTGTTGTCAAGGATGTTTTAGTGCAGATCGATCCGGAAGGAAGACGTGGCAAGTGGATTGCAGCCTTGTTGGAGTACGATGTGGAGATAAAGCCCACCAAGCTTGTTAAAGGGCAGGGATTGGAAAAGTTAATGGCTGAATCAAACTTGCACGCCTTAGACATAAATCTGATCTTTGTTATGTCCGATGAAAATAAGGAAGGTTCGTCAATTGAGGTATCCGAAATGTTTGTTCTTTCCCCATGGTATTCAGATATCATATATGTGCTGCAAAATTTGTCACCACCACCCAGTACGACTAGAAACAAAAGTAGAACTCTCAAATTAAAGGCTGCTAAATTTTGCATTCTAAATTCTGCACTTTATTGGAAAGATCCTAGTGGCATTCTGTTGAATTTTTTGGTGGAAGAAGAAGCAAAGCAGGTCATGGAAGATTTCCACAAAGGAGATTGTGGTGGTCACCTTTTTTGGAAAAAAATGACGAATAAACATCTGAGAGCAGGATACTATTGGCCAACATTGTTTGCTGATGTATATAAGGTTGTCAAAAGCTGTCATCAATGTCAGATTTTTGAAGGAAGGCAGAAATTATAGCCTTTGTCGCTTAAGCCCATTGAGGTGAGTGCCCCTTTTCAGCAGTGGGGGTTGGATTTCATTGGTGAAATTCATCCTGCTTCTTCCGGTCAACATCGATGGATTCTCACGACAACAGATTATTTCACAAAATGGATCAAAGCAATTCCCAACAGACAAGCTACGGATGCGGTAATTATTTCATTCCTTGAGAATAACATCTTGTCTCGTTTTGGTTGCCCGAATAAGTTAATCACTGGTAACGCAACAGCTTTCAAATAAAAGTGGATGATTGAGTTTTGTAACAAGTATAAAATCATTTTGGGTCACTCAACTGCCTATCATCTGCAAGGAAATGGTTTGGCGGAGTCTTCTAATAAACCTTTAGTTAACATCATTAAAAAGCTGCTAGAAATAAACAAGAAGAGTTGGCATAAGAAGTTGGTCAATGCACTTTGGGCAGATCGGGTTAACCAAAAGAAATCCAATGGTATGTCTCCCTTTGAGCTTGTTTATGGAGTTGATACAGTGTTTCCTACCTCTTTAGCAGCTCCGGTAGTCAAACTTCTTCAAGAGGCCGGAAGTGAGGAAGATCCTATGTAGAGAAGACTAAATCGAATGGTCCATTTGCAGTAGACAAGAGAGGAAGTGTTCCAAAATACATCCAAGTTGCAGGAGAAGATTAAGAAAATCTATGACAGAAAAGTGAAGGCGGACAAATTCCAATTGGATGAAGTGGTGCTGAAATGGGATGCAAGGAATGAGGAAAAGGGTAAGCACGGTAAGTTCGAAAATCTCTGGAAAGGCCACTTCAAGATTGTTGCATATCGTGGTCAAAATGCTTTTCTTCTGAAGGAGATGAACGGGGAAGAATGTCTTGGAGGGCCGATCAATGGTCGGCTGCTCAAGCAGTATCATTTCTGAGAAATTTTCTGCTGCTTACATTGTCATTGTACTTATCATTTTAATTTCAGTTTCATTGCAAGAGTGTGCTGAGATCTTTTCTTCAGTTTGGGGCCCGAAGTGAAGGCTATAATTCTGAAGGAGGCCCTCAGTTTTGGTTTGAGTTTGTCAAGTCAGTTTTTCTAGTTATTTTGGTTTACTATTTGAGTCAGTTTTAGTCAAGTTTCAGTCAATAAATGAGTCAAAGGTCTTGTGTTAATTTGTCAAATTAATGGACTCCATAGCCCAATGGACGAAGGCACTATCTAGCTCTCCCAGAGATTTTCCATTCTTGGTACCTCCAAAGAGCTACCATCCCCATTGGAGCCAATGTTAGAGTCGGTCTTTACATCCCTCCGTCAGAGATCATTTCTCTTATTGCATTTCATTTTAGGTGTCTCGCTCGATTCACTCAGTTGCATTCCGCTAGGGGCATGCCATAATCTGACGGACAAATCTTGTTATTCATTACCCCTCATGCCTTGCACTGTTGGCTCAGGTCTGTTCATCAAAATTAAGTTTTTGAGTCACTTACAACCCTGTTTTAGTCTTTTGATCAGCAAGAGTCATTGTCAGTCACTAGGTCTAGGGTTTCACAAATTGTGTCTTCAAGATGTCCAATAATGCCAGCAGGCCAGAGGGAGATTCTTAATAATTTGTCATTTCAAATATCTTCATCATCATATGGATGGATTATGACTTTTCTTCAAAACTCTATTTTGAAGAAAAGTCGACATTTTTTTTTTGTAAATTTGCAAAAGTTTTTTAGTTGTTGAATTCTTCAGGTGCAACCCTAGTCTCCTTTGCCAAATTCCATGTCAGCTATCCCTGCAAAAAATTGCCAAGAATTTCATTATTTCAGTCAAAAAATCAAAAAGGAAATTCAAAAAACAAAGTTGTATTAAAATGTCAAAAAGTGCCAATGCCAAACATTACAAAGATGGGTTTTGAAGAAACAAAAATCAAATCCATGTCTTTATAAAGATTTTTCTATGAGGATCAATGTCATTTGCATACTAAGACCAAAGAGAAGAAATTAATAGAAAATTGGTTGAGTAAGCATGCAATTTGGGTGAAGTTGGATCAAACTGGGCTGGCGCGGTGCATAGAGCAGGTGGCGCGATGCACTGGGGAGGTGCGGCACACTGGGAGTGGTTGCACAATGTTAAATAACGTGGGCACGACGCACTGGGACGGCGCGACGAATTGGGTATGCGGCGCGGCGCATACACCTGAAAGCCCGAAATTGCTTACAATTCCTCTAAATTGCCCATCACTTGCGCAGATTTTCCAGGTAGAGCCTTCTTCTTGATGTTTCATCTGAATTTGTGATAAGCTATGGTGGTTTATGGATGATAATGGTTGAACAAACACATCAAACCCTACCTCTAAAATACCTCAAGACAAATTGTTGTTAGGGTTTCAAAATCATTGTTTTGCTACCAAACTCACTCCTCCATCCCATTTCTTCCTTCTTTCCATCATTCCCTTCTCCCTTATTCCATTTCTCCCTAATTTCATTCTTCCCTATCCCCAAAAAATTACTAAACCCCTAACCCCTATTCCCTTCCACACATTTCTAATGTAAAAACCCCAAACCCTACCCTATACAAAATTTCCAAACCCTCCTACACAAATTTGTCCCAAAAGTCCCTAATACATTACTATTTTCCCCCTTCCTAACAGTCCCTTGTTGCATTTTTCCCCTTGGTGGCAGAATTCAACCACATCACAAAGAGTAGTCCAACACAGTTTTATCACCAGCATCTATTTCTCCAAGGCAGTTTGTATAGCAGCAATTATGTCATCTGGTCATTCATCTGATTATGAAGTGGAGACCCAAAGTCACTCACCCATGGAGGGACATGCACCCCGGAGGCCTCATAAAGGTGGCAGACATGTTAGAGAAGAACCGAGCACCCTTACAGAAATGCAGGCCTGCCCTCTTGTCATCTCTTGCTTCCAGTTTCAGTCATGTTATGAATTTTGTGAGAAGGTTGCTACTATTCAAGTCCATCATGAGTTGGCTCACTTATTTGTATTACATTTGCATGGTGATCGAGTTACTTTGGCTGGTGTCACTTTCACACTTACACCAGATTCTATCTCATTAGCAACCGGCATACCTAACGTCGGGGAACCATGGAACAAGAGGCAGAAGATTGACCGGCAACATTATGAGCCATATATTAAACCTAGTTTCTTTGAGGCAGCTAAAGGGAGTGTTCCCTTTTCGATATCTCAAAGACGAGTATGCTCCATTAATGAAATTAATCGTGAATTATTTCAGTTGTGAAGGTCGCTTCTCCCGATTATATGCTTATCACATCAGGTTGCTTATGCATTTCACCCGGGTAAGGATGATGAACATTCCTTATTTCATATGCCGGAACATAGAGAGGATGACCACCCTTGTGTAGCACAAAACCCCTGAGTAGCAGTTCAACAGTATTTGCCATTTTGCTCTCATCAAGATTTTGGTGGTTCATCAGCTTGGATTACAGGGCATCACTTGGGATGATTTCATCTCTCGTGACTTTTTCAGAGTTTCACAGGGACCTTCGGAGGTTGGGCATGAGACTGGTGGACCTTCTCATCAGTAAGAAGGCCATGATCCACACATTGTTACTATATCGATCTTCATTACTTATCAGAAGGGCACAAGGCAATTATTTCCAGCAGCAAAGCGAGTGTTATCTCCACCCGGGGTGGAAGGGGCATCGCTTTCGACATCAGCATCACAGGTACAGGACAGAGGCAAGAGGCCAATTCAGGATGAGGGGCCTTCAGGCGAGCGAGAAACTGACTTTATTCTCCTTCAGGATGATGTTACAGACATCGGCTCGCAAAATGCACATCTTAGAGAGATCATCCAGGAGCAGAAGACAGAGATCACAGCCTTGTCCCTTGACTTGGAGAGGGATAAGTGGACTATGAAATACTTGGAGTAGAGGAACAAACAGCTCGAAGATCAGCAAGCAATCATGGAGTTGCAAAACATCCACGAGAATCGCCAAGCTGCTCAAAGGAGAAGGATTGAGCTCACTTCATTGGAGCAAGAGATTAATGATGATCGGGAGTCTTGGCTCGAGAGAATCAACATCCACCTGGAGAGATTGCTGGAAAAGGCCGATAGGGACAAAGCATTGTTGAGACACATGGCTTTCCATTACAGGGCACAAAATATGAGTTCCAAGGCACGATTAAGAAATCTAAAGGCAAAATTGAAGAAGGCACTAAAGAAGCAAAAGAGGCAAAAGGAGCATGATCGCCTTCGGATATTGGACGAAGCCTCTTTAGTCCAGCATGACACTTGATAGAGAAGGTACAACCCAAATTTCAAGAAATTTGGAGCAATTTTTGCATTTTTGAAAATTTTTGCACTGAAAAAGAGGTTTTGCCTCCCTATGCGCCGCGCCACGTGGCGCTCGCTTTTGCTAGAGGGCTCCAAATTTCAAAAAAATTATATTTTTGGATTTGGCATGAAAAATCATGACTGCTAGTGCATGGCCAAGAAGTTTGGGCAAGTTTTGAGTCCCCAAGAGGTCAAAAACACTCAAAAATGACCTCATTGCCCCTATTTTGACACACAGGAAGTAGTCTTGGGAGATTGAAGATTTGGAGGGGAAAATGGACACCAAATTGAAACATTCTACTTGGGTTGGAGAGTAGACAAGAAGGGATTTCCAACGAGCTATCATGAGCTCAATGTGGACTTCGGGAAGGGCCTCAATTTCAGCTCTAAAGTGGCGCAACGCATAGAGAATCAGGCGTGGCGCATAGAGGATTTTTGCCAAATTTTTCACCTTCCAGCTAAGGAATTCGGCCAGTTTTGACTAGTTTTGCTTTTTGATGCAATTATTGACCTATCTTGAGGTGACTTGATGACTATGATGTAATTTTGGCACATTTTCACTTGTTCTAGAGGATTCATTCATTAAAAAGTGAAAATTTAATGAATGAATCAATTTCCTACCTTATAGAGGTAAGTTATTTGATTGCCTAGATTTTAGTGCTTTGTTTAGAATTGGTTGAAACGGATCCTAAAACGATGAGCTCGACCCCTAGAGGCATGGAAAGGGGTTAGGATGGTCTATATCATGTACTTTCTAAGTCATTGTCAGGTTTGGACACTTGGGATTGCTTAGCACATCATTGTACATTCTATATCCACATTTTTGGCAAAGGAAAGACCAAGGTTTTGTAGCACTTGTTGGGATCCATGTGGCTCTGTGTTTTGATGGTGTTTTTCTCTATGTAATTGTAAGTTCATTAATATTTATGTGTATCATTTTCCCTTCTCTTTTCTTCTGAAATTAAACAAATGAGTGATTAAAGTAGAATTCATTGGACTGTTGTGCTCTGCTTTGAACTTTTGTTTAAATTTTCAATGTTTTCATCTGTTTGAGGAGGGCTCTTGAGACTCTCTTTCCCTCCTTGGCTCCTCACTGGTCTGATCCATCCATTTATTCACTCTGAAAGCATCAAAACGATTGCCTACCTTGCCCCAACCGAAACTCTGCAAAAATTGTGTCTCATCCCTGGACCCACATTTGCCTCTCCTATTTTCCAACTCAAAACCCCCAAAAACTCAATTCAAATCCTTGTACTTCATACCTAGCCTAAAATTAGCTTTTATTTCAGGCATCTCAAGCCCCATCGATTATCTTTTGCGAAGATTGACTCGGAGAGAGCCCTCTCCTATCCTCGTAGGGCTAGCTACAAGGCTGAACGTGGTTTGATGTGGACCTAGAAGCTTACCTTTTCAACCTAAGGTAAATCTAGGCTCTAACAGAGCACAAAAACATAGTCATTACCATACTTAGTAGAAGGAAGGCCTGACATCTAATCGATGGAGATGGATTCCTAAGGTCAACTAGGGGTAGGCAATGGAGTATAGAGGCCTTTATTCTTGATGGTCGATTTTTCAATGGTGCAAGCAGTGCAAGATCTGATGTACTTCCCGACATCCTGTCGAAGATTCGTCCAATAGAAATACTTCTGCAATACTTCCACTATTTTCTCAACCTCGAAATGCATAGCGGCCTTACTATAGTGCGCTTCCCAAATCATCTTCACACACACACTTAAAGGAACACGAAGGTGTCCCAGGTGGCATAACAGAGCATCCTAGAGGTGAAAATCAGAAACTTGCTGACACTCCAAGAGTGTATGGTGTGTGTGGATGAATTCTAGGTTGCCTTTGTATAGAAGTGGCCAATCAGAAGTCTCGTGCCCACAAGAGTTGAGCATGGTGGTTAACGCCATGATCGGTGGTCAGCTGAGGAAATCTGCAACATTATTTGTGATTCCCTTCTTGTACTTGATATTCAAATGGAAATGTTGCAGGTATGCAGACCACTTCTTATGGCGATCATTCTGCAACTTCCCTTGTGTCTGTATGAACAGCAGGGGTCAGTGATCTATGTGGATGATCGTTTCCTTTACCAAAATGTAATGCTTCCATTGTTGGTAGACTTGCATAATGGAATACATCTCTTTGTCATAAGTGGGATACTTCCAGACTGTGTCTGAAAGTTTCTCATTGTGATATGCCACTGGATGCCCTTGCTAAGTAAGGACTGCCCCAATAGCATAGTCAGAGGCATTTGTCTCGATCTCAAATGGTTTTTGCAAGTCTGGTAATGTGAGCACTGGTGTAGAGAAGAGGTGATGTTTCAACTCTATGAATGCCTTCTGTTGAGATTCAGACCAAAATAATTTTTCTTTTTCTCCTCCTTTAGTGACTTGACTCAAGGGCCAAGTGATATGAGAGAACCCCAACACGAACTTGCGGTAGAAATTGGCAAGACCCAGAAAGCTCATAGAAAGTTGCGAAGCTCTGTTAGAGTGGTTGGGACTGGCCAATCCTGAATGACTTGGATCTTGGTTGGATCCACATGAACCTCCCATTCATCAATAATGTATCCCAGATACTAAACCTAAGTCATGCCAAAAGTGCATTTCTCCAAATTGGCATACAGCTTGTGTTGTCGCAGTGTTTGGAGAACATGTCGGATGTGGTGGAGGTGCTCTTCCTAACTCTGGCTAAAGATCATGATGTCATCAAAGTATACCACTACAAATGAGTTGGTGAATGACCACAATATGTCATTCATTAGCCTCATGAAGGTTGTAGGAGCATTCGTACCCCCAAAAGGCAACCAACTATTCGAAAAGGCCCTGCTTGGCTTTGAAGGGAGTCTTCCACACATCTAAGGGTTCGATTGGTACCTGGTGTTGGGCATTGGATCCCCTACAACAAGTTTTGGGGTTTAAATCCCAAGTTTTGGTCAAAGATGGTGTAGAACTCTGCAAAGTGTGGGCGCGGAGTGTGAAGTGTACAATCAAGTCATAGGGTTGTCCACCCTAAGCATTGTATTGTAATTTAATGTAAAGTTGTGTCAGCCTACCCATGGTCCACGGTAAATATAGCTAAGCTTAATAGAGAATAGATAGAATAGCGAAGGCATGGTTAGATCCTAGAGTGGAATTTGAAGTGTACTGGGTTGTAGTAGTAGGAAGAGGCTCTGCAGCTGAGTGCATGTTGGGTGTGGAGCCTGATTATCTTTTGTATTCAAAGGACTCAATCGTATGTATACCCCAGGAAGACTATACACCCCTCCATGTGGGGGGGGCGGGGAGACTTGTTCCCCTCGCGGGGGTTCAGGGGGGCCAATCCCCCCCGGCTGAGGGGTTTGGGAGGCAGCGGTCCCCCGGCAGGGGTTCGGGGGCAGCGCATCCGAAGCTAAATATAGATGTAAAATTTCCTTGTAAAAGTCTAGTAATTTCTATTCAATATGGGTAATTCATTAGGTGGATGATCTAACGGTGGAAGTTACGTTTAATTTAGGGTTTTTTTCCCTAGAAGGCAACCCCTCACTATATATGAGGGAATTGTATTGCGTCTATATATATCTGTATTCTGAGTGAGGAAGAGAGAGGAGATTGAGAGCGAAGAGGGTGTTATATCGGACGTGCAGTAGGTTGTATCTCTTTAGTTTACTGGATAATATAATAAAAGAAGGACTTGTTGTTTCTCTTGTTTTATGTGTTTTCTGTGTTTATATTTCTGCAATATTTTTTATCTTCCATTGCTCCGTAATATATAATTTTCTAACCACTGGTATCGGAGCCAAAGGTTTATTTGGCTGATAAACTTGCAGGAGAGAGGGTTCCTAGTTCGAGTGGGAGTAATGGCAGAAGATGGTAGGTTTAGGGTCGAAAAATTCAAAGGCAAAAACTACCAGTTGTGGAAGATGCAAATGGAAGATTATCTGTATCAAAGAGATATGTACCTACCATTGAGCGGAAAGACAAAGAAGCCAACGAGTATGACAGACACAGAATGGGATATTCTCGACAAAAAGGCACTTGGAACAATACAGTTGTGCCTAACGGTGTCGGTAGCGTTTAATATTTCAAAGGAAACGACAACAGAGGGATTAATGTTGGCATTGGCCAAACTATATGAAAATCCCTCGACCTCAAGTAAGGTATTTCTTATGAAGCATTTGTTTAATATGAAGATGTCAGAAGGTGGATCTGTTGCAGACCATTTAAATGATTTTAATACAGTTACAAGTCAGTTAAGTTTTGTAGGGGTGACTCTTGATGATGAAGTTAGGGCTCTGTTATTTCTGTGCTCATTATTGGAATGGTTTAGTTATGGTCATTAGTAACTCTATCTTTGGATCTAGTACTTTAAAGTTTGATGATTTTGTTGTGCAATCCTTAGCGAGGAAATGCGACGGAAAAGCTCCGGCGATACATCAGGTAATGCTTTGACTGCAGAGACTAGGGGAAGAAAAATGGAAAGAGGAAAGAGCCCAGGATATCGCAGTAAGTCAAGAAAAGGCAGATCCAAGTCCAGATCGGGGATAGTGTGTTGGAAATGTAGGAAGAAAGGACACCTGAAGAAAGACTGCAAGTCTTGGAAGGGAAAAGAAGGAGATGCGCAGCAAGAAACTAATCATGAAGCGAATGCAACAGGTGATGTGTTGCAATATGCTTTGATTCTTTCACTAGAAAATATTATTGATGCCTGGGTGGTAGATTCAAGGGCCTCATCCCATGCCACACCTGATAAGAAACATTTTCATGATTATGTTCAAGGAGATTTTGGACAAGTTTGATTGGGTGATGATAAACCCTGTAAAATCTTTGGAATGGGTACAGTTTTCATAAAATAGCAGAATGGAAATCAATGGCTATTAAAGGAGGTAAGGCATGTTTCAGATCTGAAGAAAAATCTAATTTCAACAGGGCAGTTGGGAGATGAAGGTTGCGTAACTACTTTCACAGCTAAAACCTAGAAGGTCATTAAAGGATCCCTGGTAATAGCAAAAGGAGAAAAGGTTGGTACATTGTACTTATGTAATGGTATTTCTAATTTTGTTAATGCTTTAACCTCTACAGGAGAAGATATGGCATTGTGGCATCATAAGATCGGGCACATGAGTGAGAAGGGGACGCAGATTCTTCACTCAAGAAATTTGTTGCCAGGTTTGAAGCATGTTGATTTAAAATTTTGTGAGAATTGTGTTTATTGAAAACAAAAGATAGTCAGATTCCTTAGAGTTGGGAAAGAAAATAAGAGCAAAAAATTAGAGCTTGTGCATACAGATGTATGGGGACCTACTTAGGTATCATCTCTTAGTGGCTTTCATTATTATGTTACTTTTATTGATGATGTAACCAGAAAAAATTGGATTTATTGTATTCGAAATAAATCTGATGTATTTGATACTTTCGAGAAATGGAAAGTTTTGGTTGAAAATGAGACAGGAAAAAGGTTGAAGCGTCTCAGATCAGATAATGGAGGTGAATATTGCAGCAAAGAGTTTGATAGGTACTGTTTAGAGAATGGAATTCGTAGAGAGAAGACAATTCCAAGAACACCACAAGAAAATGGCGTGTCAGAAAGGATGAACAAGACAATCATGGAGCATGCAAGGTGCATGAAATTGTATGCAGGATTGCCTTTACAATTTTGGGCAGATGCTGTAGATACTATTGTTTATCTAATAAACAATGGGCCTTCAAGTTCCTTGGATGGTGGTATTCCAGAGGAAGCATGGATAGGTAAAATGGTAAACTACTCTTTTTAAAATACTTTTGGATGTGAAGCCTTTGTCCACATTAACAAAGAAAATAGAACAAAGCTTGAGGCAAAAACAAAGAAATGTACCTTTATTGGATATGGTGTTAATGATTTTGGTTATCGCTTTTATGATTATGAAAAACAAAAAATCATTAGGAGCAGAGATGTCATATTCAATGAAAAGGTTTTGCATAAGGATCAATTGCAGGAAAAGAAACAGGAAAAATAAAATAGAGAATACACAGTGCTTGACGATATCACAGGAAAAGTGATGGTGCCTAAAAATCATAATGATCAATATCCAGAACAACAACCACAACAGCAACAAGAACTTCAAACACCTGAAAGTGGTGATAGAATATCTTCTAGGATAAGTAGACCCCTTGAACGATACTCTCCTTCATTATACTATGTATTGTTGATTGATTCTAGTGAACCAGAATGTTATGAAGAAGAAATGCAAGTAGTAACCAGGAAGATGTGGGAGCAAGCTATGAAAGAAGAGATGGACTCCTTAGCACATAACTAGACTTGGGAATTAGTCAGGTTGCCTGCAAGTAAAATAGCATTGCAGAATAAATGGGTTTACAAGTTGAAGGAAGAAGATGGAGGTAGAAAAAGGTATAAAGCTAGACATGTCGTGAAAGGGTTTGCACAGAAAAAGGGTATAGACTTTGATGAGATATTTTCTCCTATTGTGAAAATGACTTCAATCATAACTATTCGAAGTCTAGTAGCAGCTGAAGATTTTCATCTTGAATAGTTAAATGTAAAGACAACCTTTCTCCATGAGGATTTGGAGGAAGAGATATATATGCAACAGCCACGAGGATATGAGGTAAAAGGGAAGGAGAAACTAGTGTGCAGGTTGAAGAAGAGCTTGTATGGCTTAAAACAGGCTCCAAGGTAGTGGTATCTAAAATTTGACAGGTTTATGTCTGAACAAGGTTATAATAGGTGTCACTCTAATCATTATGTTTATCTCAAAAGGCAAAATGATGGCAGCTATATTATATTGTTATTGTATGTAGATGACATGCTTGTTACAAGTTCTAACATGCAGGAAATAAATGTGCTCAAAAGGAAATTGGAAACTCATTTGCAATGAAGGATTTGGGTGCTGCAAAAAAAATCCTTGGTATGAGAATAATTAGAGATGGGAAGAATCGCAAATTAACATTGTCTCAAAGTGAGTACATAAAAAAGTGCTGAAAGTTTATAATGTAGAATGAAAAACCAGTTAGTATTACCTTTGGCTAGCCATTTCCAAATTAAGTAAGGAGGCGTGTCCCAGACTCAGAAGAAATGGCTCATATGTCTAAAGTTCCAATAAATGCATCAGCAGTTGGAAGCTTAATGTATGCAATGGTCTGCACAAGGCTTGATATTGCACATGCAGTGGGAGTTGTAAGTAGGTACATGAACAATCCAGGAAAAGAACATTGGATGGCAATGAAGTGAATTCTCAGGTATTTGAGAGGTACCACAAATCAAGCATTATGCTTGGGTGGTTCAAACATTTCTCTATAGGGATATGTTGATTCAGATATGGCAGGTGAGAAAGATAATAGGAGGAGCACTACAGGATATGTATTTACTGTAGGTGGAACAACTATCAGTTGGGTTTCAAAAATCCAAAGTGTTGTTGCACTTTCAACAACAGAAGCAAAGTATGTTGCTACTACAGAGACTAGTAAAGAAATGATTTGGTTATAAAGGTTTCTGGATGAACTGGGTAAGAAGCAGGAGTTGGGCAAGTTATACAGTGACAACCACAGTGCCATACATCTTGCAAAGAAATCTACATTTCATTCCAAGACTAAACATATACAACTCAAGTACCATTTCATATGGTCAGCATTTGAAGATGGACAACTGAAGCTGGAAAGATACACACTAGCTAGAATCCTGGAGATATGCTAACAAAAGTTGCAATCAGGGAGAAGCTGAGAATCTGCTCAGTTTCAATTGGTCTTCAAGTATGATGAAGAAGATGAGAAACAACCAGGTCCAAAGTGGAGTCATTGTCTAGCAAATGAAGCAGCAGTGGAGTTGCTATAATCAATCTCTAAGTGGGAGATTGTTGCGTGTGGAGTTTAATTATCTTCTGTGTTCAAAGGTCTCAGTTGGATGTATACCCCAGGAAGACTGTACACCGCTCCATGCGGGGGGGGGTGCGGGGGGACTTGCCCCCCCCCCCCCGCGGGGGTTCAGGGGGCCGATCCCTCCTGGCAGGGGTTCGGGGGTAGCGCACCCGAAGCTAAAAATAGATGTAAAATTGCCTTGTAAAAGTCTAGTAATTTCTAGTCAATCTGGGTGTTCATTAGGCAAATGATCTTATAGTAGAAGTTATGTTTAATTTAGGTTTTTTTGCCATAGAAGGCAACCCCTAATTATATATGAGGGAATTATATTGCGTCTATATATATCTGTATTCTGAGTGAGGAAGAGAGAGGAGATTGAGAGTGAAGAGGGTGTTACAGTGGATCTGTTGTAGGTTGTATCTCTTTAGTTTGTTGGATAATATAATAAAAGAAGGACTGACTGTTTCTCTGTGGATGTAGCCCAAACTGGGTGAACCACGTATATTTGTGTCTCTCTTGTTTTATGCATTTTCTGTGTTTATATTTCTGCAATATTTCATGTGTTCCATTGCTCTGTAATATATAATTTTCTAACAGTACGCAGAGGCCTAATAGAGTCTGCAGCTGAGTGCGCAGACCCTTGCAGCTAAGTGTGTAGGGCGGAGTCGGGCCTATACTTGGAATTGAAAGTTAATAAAGAGAAGTTTACTCTGTGCATCTATTCTTGAATCTGTGTTTTGATGTTATGCATTACTTTTATTCTAGTTATTTACTGCATGCACTTGATGATTACTCATATGAATGATTATATATGAAAATAATCTAAGTAAACAAGTTAACATAGCCTAATTAAGGAAGACCTAGGTAAATAACACGGGGTTGCGCTATGGATGGAACCGCGCAAAGGCAGTCGCATAGGGCGCGGGGTGCACGTAGCACAGCAAGTGCGAAGGTTGGACCGCGTACCAATCACCTCATATCAGACATCCCCATGGTGTGGAAACTTGGTTCTAGCACCCTCCCATACTACTTCGGGTGAGACCTCATTCCATGCTCCGTGGACTATTTCTGAAAGGGCTAGTAGTACTGAGATTTGCTTGGCTAAATCACTTTCGAACCTGGGTCAGGCCTCACTAAGCCAACAAATGGTTCCGTTGTCGGTACCGGGATCTGCATAACGGATGTCTGATGTCGTGCCATTAGAACCCCCAACAAAGAAGGAAATTGAAGATTGGTTGGACAAGAAGATTCACAAGTTCGCGACACAAGAAAACAGAACTTTGCAAGTATTTGAGAAAGAGTGGTTGGAGTGCTACGTGTATACGGAAATCCATGAGATATTCTTTGAATCCTTTCCTTCTGAGATGTATGAGTGGATCACGAAGCTAGCAGTTAACCAAGGAAGGTGTAGGCTCTATAAACCAATAGTGTGGACTTCGAAACTAGTGCGCAGACTAGAAGCCTCAGAGGATAAGATAGCGCGAGTTGTGGACCACTGGCTCAACCAAATCACAGGAGGATTTATCCCTAAGTTCGCGGTGGACACGACTGTTAGTTACAGCGAGGCAAAGCAACGTTTTCTCAAGGGACCGCGAGGTAAGAATATTAAATCTTTGAACACCTGGATTAAGATTCTATTATGTGAAAAGTGGGTTATGCGAATAAATTAATGTTTGGGACTACGTGGAGTGGAAAGATCTACAGAAGCAGAAGTAGCAAAGAAGTAGAAAAAAGTCCCTTAATTTCACCCTCGTGGGAGAGTGAGGACGAGCTCGTGAAGGTTTCTCCAAGAAGCATGGTCAGTTTGATAAGGCAGTGAATTCTGCGGTTACCACCTCCATCCACACCACCACCCACTTCACCTCCATCACCTCCATCTCCACCTACTCCACCTCCACCGCCTCTACAGTTTAGTATGGTGAGCGTGATCAAATTACTAGTATTCAAAGGAGTAGGGAATGAGGATCCAGACCAATTTTGGCTCGTTGTAAGAGCAATAAGGGAAGCACAAGGTGTCACAGACGACAATATTAAGAAGGCTACATTGGTGAGTGCACTGCAGGATCGCGCATTAACATGGTATATCAAGCATTCTAACAACCACCCAAACGCAGGGATAGCAGACATCTAGAACACGATGAACAGGAAATTTAACAGACCAAAGTCAAAAACACAGTCAATCATCGAGTTTAAAGAGATCGCGATGCTCTCGGGTGAGACTCCTTGGGATCTGGATCAATGGCTGAAGAGTACAATTTGCGAAGCCAATATGACGTTGACAGATAGACAACATCGTGCATGGTTTGTAGCATCTCTGGCACTGCACTTGAGGATGGCGCTGTCACAGCAAAAACTTTCTACCCAGGCCGAAGCATTAGAAATGGAAATGAAATTGCATGAGACCTTGATACAAGACCCTGGGTTGGGAGTTCAACAAATCCATGCGCAACTACATAATTTGCGTTTGGAAATGAAAAGCTTGAAGTAGAATAGGGCACCGTAGCTAGAGGCGCATGAGGAAGTATGGTGCATAAAGTGCAAAGGCCAGGGCCATGACAAGGATCACTGCCCAAAATTCGCGAACTACTTGGCAGGTGGAGGGCCAATGCCACTGAAACTAGAGGTGCAGGCAAGGCCGAGTGTAGCACTCACTTTACGGTGTGCGATCTCTCAGATAGGAGGGAAACACATGACGAACAATTGTCATTTGCTGAAGAAATATACACAGACACCCCAGCAATTTTTTTGTAATTTTTGTAGGTTGGTAGGCCACGATGAGCGCACTTGCTGCAGTTACGAGCTAATGATGGATCGGGCCCCAGCCTATAGGATGCAGACCGAAACATGAACCCTTGAGCCAGATGCGGGGATGGTGCACACTGGATTTCAAGGGCGAGGTCGGGGACGAGGTGGAATGGGACCAGGAAGAGGTCGTGGACAGTTAATTTATTACAATTGTGGAGGATAAGGGCACTATGCCCATGATTGTACCTGTTACACAGTAAAATGTCACTGCCATCATGTCAGTCTCCCTACTGTGCTATAAACCACATTCACCCATACTCATGCTCCTCAAAAATGGCTAAAAAACCCTCTTTGCCTAAGTTAAATGGATCATCGCGTCTGTTTGTAAAAAAACCGCGCTGACAGGCGGAGGCCAATATTGTTGTTGCGCTGCCAGCGCGGAAGCACACGTCTTTTCCGCGCTGGTCCCATTTCTACGAACAGCGCTCCCTCCGTTTGTCCTTTTCGCACTGACCGGAATTCTTCTACGTCGGTCTGCGATGTCAGCGCGGCAGTTCACGGGTTTTTCGCGCTGATCCTGTTTGGGCGAATTTGTTCCAACAACCAGCCTTCCAGATCCCTCCAGAACTGGTTGTTAGCATTGTTGAGGTCGCCATCCTTTCTCTGGCATGTCTGTTCGACTGACCATCCACTTATTGTGGAGGAGAACTCATCCTTTGTCTATTCATGGAGACTCCTTCTCCTTTATAAGCCTCCTCCATTGCCCATGAGCAGCTAGTTAGATAGTTTGGAACATAGAGACTTTGATTGAGGAATTCTTTGTACATTTTAGTGCTGCTCTTTGTAGGCCTTGAGCTTTCACAGATCCACACAGATGCAGATCTCCCCCTTCTATTTCTTCTCCTGTACGAACATAGGCTTACCCAATTGGACTAACCAACAAGTTCAATAATTCCTGCTGCCAACATCTTATCCAATTCTTCACATAATTTTTCTTTGTATTTTGGATTCAATTGATAGAGTCACTCGTTCACTATCTTTGCATCTGGAATCAAAGTTATCTTCATCATCTGTAGGTCTCCTAGAATCCCTTTTAACTCCATCATTTTTGTGGGAAATAAATCACAGTATTCGTAGAGCAGTTGGACGACCTTTTCCATCGTGGCATCATCCAAATAGTCCCCAAGTGTGGCATACTTCGACTCTTCCTCTCTTTTGATATTCACTTGCTTTGTCTTCAATGGTGTCGTGATGTCTAGATCTTCTATCTCAGGGCCACACACCTCATGATTCCCTTTAGATTCTGGTATATTGATGTTACGTGGGTCATCCTCATCATCTTCTGCTTGTATATTGTAACATGCTAAGGCCTGGTTCAACTATCGCAACCCGTTTGATGGCATGACTTCTTCTGGTTCTGGTAATGTTCTGAATATGGCGGCTTTTACTAGCTATAATGTGTCATCCACAATATCCATCCACTAGTCTTCAAAGAGAAAAGTCGACAAAAACTCTTCGCACAGGATATCCCACTCGTTAGTGCCATGCTAGAGCTTTGTTTCTGTATACTAGTTCCTTAGAATGACATGTAGGGTATGATAAAATAAGTGAACCCATTCTGGTTGAGGCTCCGCAGCATAATCTTGGGTCCAATTGGTGAGGTGCATGCGTGGATCATCTCGTCCATTGTATTTATTCGTTATTCATAGCTCGGGCTTCCCAAATATTATCTTCATCATGCACTTGCAGCTTTGCCAATCTTCAAAGGTCCCTATATGGGTATCCCACCATCACATCGGTGTCATGCGCAATGCCCATTTTAGTGCATTGAACTATTGGTACTCTAGTATCATTCTTTCGAACTTATCTAGGAATTCCTCTACAACTGTCAGCCCATCATAAATTGGCAATTCACGGTTCTAAACTTTAATGCAATACATGGATTTTGTCATCATATTATAGCGCAATGTGGTTGCCTCATTCACCCTCTTGTGCCATCACTCGCTCTCCTCATCTGAATCAATGTCGTAACCCCGCAAGAATCTTTGGTCCTCTCTTGCAGCAAGTTTGTAGATACTATCTAGTGCATTGCCCCTCTCTTCGCTATGTGCTAGTTTTTTGTAGTGCGGTCCGTCTGTTGGATCCAATGGAACAACGACCCGAAGCTACTTTTTCTTGAATATCAGCTTCCTCTATTTGAGGTTAATAGCCCCATTCATATCAATGGCCCAGTATATCCCTAGCAATGCAGGATACAGACTATGTTTGTCCATGATTTCAATAACTTCAAAATCTATCTAGGTACTTACACCATCAATGTCTACTATAATCCCTTGTAGCCTTCCCATGGGCAAGATCTTCTGTTGGTTGGCCAACTGCAATTAGATAGGAGACCATTGTAGTGTAGGCTTACCCATGCGTTCCCAAGTCTGTTTAGGCAATATGTTTGCATAAGAACCCTTGTCTAGAATGACCTGATCCATCTCATAGTCACCAATCTGCACCATTAGCTGCATTTCCCAACTCGTCCATGATGCATGTCCTCCTATTTTTTGGACTGCGTGAGGTTCTCCCCACCCTGCACATCTATTAATCACTTCTTGTAACCCTCTAACTGCTCGATTGTCACGAAGCAGTTTTAGGCATGTCTCTAAGAAAGTAGTCATCATTGAGGGATCTCGAGTTCGCTTAGGAAGATCCCTACTACCTCGAGTAGAGACATCCGTGTAGATTTCCCTATCTTCCATATTAGTCTTCCCATTGACCTTTCTTGTGGCTATGTCGCATTGCAATATCCTGTTGATTGTGGGTTCATAGTCATGGGGTTCAGATCTCATCATTTACAGGTTTTGCGTTGTTGTAGAAGGCGTTGCCTTCTTTTCGTGAACTTGTGCTATCAGCATGGGGCAATCTAGCAGCTCATGACTGAATTGATCACAATACAGACATGATTTTCGGTTCGAGTTGGTACAATCTCGCACATAATGCCCCAGTCCTCCATAGTTGTAACAGATTAGTTGCCCACGACCCCTTCCTAGTCCCATTCTGCCCCATCCTCAACCCTGTCTTGGGAACCCACCATGCCCAAACACCACGTCTAGATCTTGATCTCACCCCTCAGTTTGCATTTTGTAGGAAGGTGCTTGGTCCATCAACATTCGATAACTATGGCAATCCCTTTCTTCGTGACCCACCAATCTACAAAAGTTGCAAAAGAGCTACGAAGGGGTGTAGTTGTATTTTGGTAATCGATGACAATTATGATAGGTTGTGCACCAAAGTGGGGTGACCACGCTCAGCCTTGTTTGTGCCTCTATTCGCAATGGTGTCAGTCCCCCTATGACCACAAAATTCACCGAGACTAGACAATGATCCTTATCGAGTCCTTGGCTTCTGCACTTTATCCACCATACTTCCTCCTGGATTTTTGAACTCAGACTTATAGACGCTTCCAGACACTCTTCTTCAAGAACCCATTACATTTCATACTCCAAAATAACTGCCTTTCCCTCATAGAGTTGTGCTCTATTTATACCCTTCCCCGGGCTACGATCCCTACGCGGGCCGACTCTATTTAAATTAGTTTTTAATTCTTTTTCGGCAGACTACCCTTTGAGTCAATCTATTATACTTCGCGCTCCACATATTTCAAAATTTTTAAAATGTTTAAATCCTACTTCTTGGGCTTTTTTCCCCAAAACCCTTATGCAGAACCTCTGCTATCAAACAGTAGCCACCACATCTTTTCTCAAAGATAAGCTACCATCGCCTGAGCTAGTCTTATTTCCATTCTGTATGTAAGCATATTTGAATATTTGATATTAATGAAATGAAGTGTTATTTCTTCTGCATCTTTATATTTATGGTTATATCTGTAATTTGTTGTGTTCCTGTTTAAATCTAAATCAATCACATAAAAAAGGAGTTCAAAAAACCACCTAGACTCTAGATTATTAGTTCCAATAAATATTATGTGCCCCTGCTTTTGGTTATAAAGTCACTGCCAAAAAATGAATACGTTGGCCTAGAACTTAATGAATGGTCCCCACATCACCAGTTGAATCCTTGAGATATGGAACAAAAATGGAATGTTGTTCAAGAATGCTACCATAGAAATGTAAGCACACTAGATATACCCTTGTCCCCTTCGAATAAATTCTGGGATTCATGGTTAAGAACAAGAGGGAACTTGGCCTATATGTCTCCCACAGTCCCACACACAAGCCAACGTATTAATACGCAACCCAAAAATTACCACTCATTCTAGTTATTTGTCTTAATACATGCTCCATGGTCATTATCCTGAACTATAATATAGATATGCAACAGGTCACAAGGAATCATGCCCAACAATGGGATAAAGGTGTAGCTTTGACTGGTACTAGAGTTTCCTAAATGCGAGATAAATCAAATCAATGGTTCCTTCTAACTATCGCCATAGTGAGAACAACCACATAAACTTCAAACTTGGCCTTTATATGGTCTTCAAGCTTTATTCCCAAGGCTCATATTTTTAGTCTCTTCCAACTGCAAGAAGGATATAGAGAATACCAAATAGGCTTCTAAAATCAACTGATAACACATGAATACCTTAATATTATTCAAAGATATTGTTCTCCATTGAAGATCAATGGTGAAATCAAAGTGGTTTGAATCTCAATCCAAATTAGGGTGTCTAGTTTCAACATCAAAGACTATTATGGCAACTAGGGTTTGAAAACTCTAATCTTTTCCTTTAAACTCTCTCCAAGAGTTTTTTTTCTCAAAAAACTCAAAATGTGCAAATGAGGAGAGCCTCCTCACTTTCCTTATTTTATAAACTTAAGGTCACCTTTTCACCTTCTTTTTATTAAGTTAAATTTATAGAGTAACTTTATGATAGTTCACTTTATAAAGTTAAAGTGAATTTTCACGTGCATAGGGAATATCACCCTTTCTCCTTTTTAAACTTTTCGATGTTTTCCTTAGG
The DNA here is from genome assembly GCA_000404065.3 of Pinus taeda. Taxonomy (NCBI): domain Eukaryota; kingdom Viridiplantae; phylum Streptophyta; class Pinopsida; order Pinales; family Pinaceae; genus Pinus; species Pinus taeda. Next base: position 60,278 of record APFE031086727.1, read on the forward strand.
AAATTTGAGTCCCCTTTATTAAATTTTCCCCAAATTAGCCTACGAGAACCACTTTATGGTAGTGGAATTTGACATAACACTTTTAGGTGGTCGGGGACATTACAGACACATGGGTCCAAGGTTCGAAGGGGGTTTCCTGTTGTGTGATTGTCGGTTTATTTTCACATTCATATTGATTTTTGGTAATGTTCTTGTTGGGTAGACCCATATTGGTAGAATTTAACCTCTTTAATGTTTTTATAACTAACCACCAACTGACACTAACAAGCATTAAAGGGTTGTGGAGTGGAAATAATGGGGAATGATGGTGCCATCCCTATTCTTCCTCACGGTTCAAGACAAATGGAATGAAATCCCAAGAAGACAAAGTGGAGAATCAAAAACAAGTCCCTCACCCAAAGAGGGAGAAGGTAGTGTAACATACTAAACCAACAACTAATAGATAAAAGGATGTGAATAGATGGAAAGGAAGAGACACCTTGCAAAACTAGATAACATGGAATATATGAAAAGAGAGGAAAAAATGGGGTGTTAACCCATTATCAAGGGGAGAAGGAGTTCTGAGTTGAAGAATGGGGTGGAGACACTCTATCAGGTATCCTACAAATGAGAATGATTGTCGAGTAACAATGGAGGGAGCTGGAAAAATTTGGGAAAAGAGGGAGCAAGGAGCTCCTGTATAGCCAAATAGTAAGAGTAAATTGGTTTGGACCTTGGGTTGAATTCCTATGATTGGGATTAAAGGAGCGAGGAAGGCATTGTGGAGCTTGCTACTAAAGTAATATACACAATTCACCTGGGAAATGGACTCCTCTCTTCTGCATGTGACCATGGCCTTGGAGAAATTCCTTTTGAAAGGTACCTCCTTATACTTTTGATCTAGCTCGAGGCTAGTTAGCTACAAGAAATATTGTAGTGTATTTGGCCTATGGTTGGGTGGACGGTTGAATTCCCTCCTTTAGTTCCCAAAAAATCTAAACTCTCTAAGATAAGTATAATGGTTTTAGCATATTTTATTATGACTTACGATAGTGCTTTTTATGTTGTTGTCTTATGTGTAGTTCTATATGCCTCATGGAGAATTACTTGATATCAATGTATGAGAATGGTTGATAGTACATTATTATGTGTTTGGTTATATTTAAAACAAAATCTATTGAAATCAATATTTAAAAACTATTCCATACGTTGAGTGTTACATAAATGTTTGGTTAATACTGAGAATGTGTTTATGTGTGATGAGATAATCTTGAGAGTATATGCATATTTATACATGTTGTTGTATGTTATAAGATTGACTATTTAAATTATATTTACATGCTCCTTGTATAAGCATGAAAACTTGCAGGCCTTATTGAAGAGGAAGTGATAATTCCTATCTCATTGAGGCAACTAGAATAGAGAATTAGGCTTGAATGCTTGAATTGTCGCAGTTTAGCCTTTAGAGCTAGTTATTTCGTTTGCTCGAGATTTATGGTAAACAAATATTTGTTGGCACCTTTGGACTCTTTTTGGGCAAAAAATCTGATGTCATGTTCTTACGACTTGGGTTTTATATCATAAACTTATTGGTTTGGGAGAGGTACTAGTTCTTCAAAAAACGCCTAGTGAAATTCCCTTGAGTTTTCCTTCTCTACAAGATTTTGCACAAATCATAAAGTCATTAGGAATTAGATTTCCCTTTAGTGTACTTTGTATTTAGGATGGAGACTTCTTCATTTCCCTAAGTGTTATTTGTATCTAAATACTCAAGGGGAAGATTTCCCATCTCATTCTTGGATGCATCCAGTGGTCTGGGCATCTAGAGGGACAAGGTGTGGATTGTTCAGAAAATTTCCAAATTTAGTTTAGATCAAAGTTAGTGGTAAGCATAATCTATAACCATATATTTGGTTTGGGTTGGATTTTATGATTCATTTGCACAGGGACCATACTTTGTGTTTTTTTTGCAACATCTAGGGGTTTGAAGGTCCAAGGAATGTCAATGGTGGATAATATCATCAACACCCATATTTCTCTAGAAATAGATATAACATAAATCCTCTATAATTTTAATGGAGGAGGCCATGGTGGACCCCACTACCGAGAGACAAACTGCATGTACTGGGAAAATTTCCATCCATTGCATCCATTTAGTGATGGTACTACCCATGACCCATGGGTGTTGCTAGAGTGTCATGTTTTGAAATCAGGCGCTAGTGGCAATTGATGAAAAAATGTCCATTTTTGGGCCCATTAGTTAAGGTATTAGTCACTAGAGGTTTTCTCTGGATATTTAAACTCCCTATTCTAAAGGTTGAGAACATAGACAAAGATAGGAAATTCTTTGTCATTTGGAAAAAACATAAGTATATTCACCAAATATAATTAGCCTCATGTTAGAGTTATCATCATTCACAAGCCATTGTTTTGACAACATGATTATGGAAACGGGCTAGATTTATGCTCAAAAAAATTACACGGCCCCATGGTCTACAGTAAACTACTAAAGTTAATGCTAGGTTACTTTCATGGAGATGATCTATCAAGGTGCCTCCTACCCTGTTTACAAAACTAAGATTACACCTCGTTGTGAAATGTTATGTATCCAACTCAAAAAATAGAAGAAAGAGATAGATCAATGAATTCAAAGTAGCTTCTTCAAGGGGGAAACCTCCTTTACATTACATAAATGAACAATTCATAGATGATACAAATGAAAATACCTCCTTCCTATATATAGGAGTTTAAGGGGTCACAATATAATCATAGTCGGCATAACAATAATATTGTAAGGGCACAACAATAACAATATGGGGACAACATGAGTAGTACAATAATAATACGGGGTACAATGACAATAATAATAAGGGAATACACTAGTATTATAGGGACCTAACATGACCCTCTCCTTCAAAAAAGTGTTGTCCTCAACACTTGAGTAGTTATGGATGCTTCTGTATAAAATTCTCATCCTCCCATGTGGAATTTTTAGCAAGTAAGTTCTTCCACTTTATGAGATACTCTGAAATTGATCAATTATGTAGATGCCTAGTTCTTATATTCTGTGACTCCTTCGGGTTCCAATATGGATTTTCCTTCCTTTTCAAGTTTTGGCAATATTGTTTGAACTAGGATATTGTCACCTATAACCTTGTTTAAGCATGAAACATGAAAAATTGGGTGCACTCAGGAAGATGCGGGAAGCTCCAATTTGTATGCCATAGTACCAATTTTTGCAACACCTTTTATAGACAATAATACTTGGCGATAAATTATTATCCTTATTAGCTTTCTTGAGGTACATTTGTTTGTAGGGTTGTAATCGTCGAAATACCCAATCACCTACACCAAAACTTATTTCGTTGTGATGTTGATATGCATGTTGTTTCATTCTATTCTTCACCAAAGTGAAGCTATCCTTTTAGAGTAGGAGAACTTATTATTGATGCTCGATGTGATCTTCCACTTACTGAACCTTAGAATTTTCTCTTAAATATGATCTCATGGATGGTGTATGATATCCATAAAGCATCATAAATGGGGTCATTTTTGCTATAGTATGGGGGGAAATGTTATACAACCATTCACCAAAATGCAACCCTTTGACCCATTATGTTTTTTAATTAGATACAAAGAAACGAATATATCCTTCCAAACATTTGTTCGCTCTCTCAATTTTCCCATCAAATTGAGGAAGATGAGATGAGATATGAGCTACCTGAGTACCAAGACAAGAAAATAATTTGTCCAAAAATATCCAATGAAAATGGGATCTTTTCATCTTATAGTAATCTTTGGGTTTCCATCTAATTTTGAATCGTTTCCATAAATTCAGTAGCAATTGTATTGGATTTAAATGGATGAGACAATGCAAAAAATTTTGCATACCTGGTAAGTCTATCAACTACCACCAAGATGACACTCTTTCCTTTGGAATTGGGTAAACCTGTGATAAAATCCATTGAAACTTGCTCCCAACGTTCACTTGGAATATATTAAGGTTGTAATAGACCTCAGGTCTTAATTGTCTCAACTTTTTTTTGTTGGAAAACCAAACATTCCACCACAAACTTTTGAATATCAAATTTAAGGCCATCCCAAAAAAATTCATTCTTGACCATGTGGTAAGTTTTTAAAAATCCTGAGTGCCCTCCTAAGGGAGAGGTGTGCAATTCCGTATGAATATTTTGTTTGAGTTGGGAATTATTACAGAGGTATAAGCTATCTTTGTACCATAATGAATCATTTTTCCAGCTAAATGTATAAGATGTACTTGGATATTGTTGTCACTTTTGAATGAGTGCCCACACTTCTTCGTCATTATTTCATTCATCCCTTGCTTCTTTTCTCCAATATAGTTGGAAAATAGAAATGATCCAAAGAAATGCTTCCACATCCTTAGCCTTACTTGAGAGTGCATCTGCAACAACATTTTGCTACCCATTTTTTTAGATGATTTCAAAGTCATAACCCAACATCTTTGTGACCCATTTTTGCTAATCTTTTGAATATAATATTTGTTCTAAAAAGTATTTAAGACTATCATGATCCTTTTCTACCTTGAAGTCTCTTCCCATTATGTAAGCTCGCCATTTTTTAAGTGCATGTAGTATTTCCAACATTTATTTCTTATAAATATCTTTGTGTTAATACTTTCCTTCGTTTGGATTCCTTTCGAAAGAAATGGTTCTTTTTTCTTGCATTAAAACAACACCAATTCGATTTCGTAAGGCATCGCATTCCACAATAAAGGTTTTTGTGAAGTCTGGCGTATCTTAGACCAGTTCTTGGTACATTGCCTCTTTAATATAACAATGTAAACTTTGAAACGGGAACTATAAACTCAAAACAGGAACTCTGGCCAAAAAATGCCAAAAAAACATCAAAAATAGTGCTAAAAATGAAAAGTGTGTATACTGGAACAATGGTTTTTTTTTTAAGGGACAATTTTAAAAATGTTTTAAAAATGGTAGTGAAAACAAAAATTTCATGCAAAATATAGCTTGAAAACGAAAAAGTGATTATATTGGAACGATGATTTTTTTTTAGGGTCAATCTTCAAAATTTTAAAAAAATGCTAGAAAAATGATCCAACAACATAAAAATGACTCATAACTTCTCATTAAACACCATATGGAAATCAAAAATTTTATTTGAAGATAGGATGCATACATCAGTTAGATAAACTTTCTTAAACAATTATTCAAAATCACTCATATTTTCTTACACACCATCAGAATTCACATCTTCAGATGAGTGATTGGATGCTGACAAATTTGTTCCATATTCTTCTCTTTCATCAAATAGTGCCCCATATGAGTCCACATGCATGCCCATCATTTCAGGTTTCAAAATTCTTCTTGATTTGTGACTGGTTTCAGCAAACTCCCATCTCAACACTATTCCTTCTGGTAACAACCTTTTCAGAATCTCTATCGTCTTGAAGCGAACAATTCCTCTCTTTGTTAAATTGAAGTCATAAACAAGTATGTCAACATCCTCCAATTTCAATATGTCTGTGTGGCGACGATTTATATTCGTACCCTTTATTTTTCTCTTTCCGCCGTTTTTTTTGTCAACTACCATCTCTGGCTTATACACACCATTAAATGGGTGTGTATTTGTGGCATACCAATGTACTTCAACACTTCTAACATCCTCGCTTTTTGTAAAGACATTTATAACATTAGCAACCCATAATGGATAGCCATTGGGATCTGCATCTACTAGCATTGCAATCATGCAACCCTCCTTAATATCCTGTACTGAACCCCTGTAAAGGTCTTCCATGGTTTCACATTGTGCAGGAGATCTTATGGAAACAATATACATCTCTCTTTCCTCTCCTTGTGAAGAATTAATAATACCTTGAGTTTTTTTGCTGTTCAACAATGTTTATTTCCTCATGTACATTTGACACATTTTGTGGCCAAACAAATGGAATTTTCAAAGGTATATCTTCACTTGTTCTTTTTGAAATCATATCACTTTGATTATTGAAAAATAACTCCCACCAAACTGAATCAATAATGTCAAAGTACTCATATGTATATCTAATACATTTTTTAATTTCTTCTAGGTAATTAGAATTTATATCTCTATTCTGTTTGCGTCCATTATGAACTTCACCAACTGATTGTAACAACAATATTTTTGATGCAAATATTGGATGATCTAGAATGAACTTCAAACATTGTAACCCTAATGATGGTGCCCATTCTACAGTGGTTGAATACTTCTTGCCCCATATTAGTGTTTTCCCATCAATTGTTTTGATATGAAATTGATGTTGGAAGCTAATGTCATTAAGTTGTTCAATGCATTTCCCCTCACCATATGATCCCATAATAAGCCTTCGCATGTCAACAGTTTCTTCCAAAACTTCAAAAGTAGGCTCTGGCATGTATGATTTTTTAATACATTCAATTAATGATGGCAAGATCCCAACTTCCTTCCTCCTCAATGTGACTAAAAAACGACTGAACATCTAATCAATATGGTCATGAGTGTGCCCAACAAGAAGGAAACCAACCTTTACCTTTTGAAAAATTCTCAATTCAACAAGCATGTTTAGATATCCAAAAAACAACCTGATTTTTGTTTTCACAGCAAGTGTTGTCCAATTGTAGATACAAAACTTCAGGAAGATTACCAGACCAATGAGAAAGCACATCATGAATTATGGTTATGGTCAGATTTGTATAATTATGAATATTTGGAGCTGTGAAGTACACCTTTGTCAACATTTTCCCATTGAAGACCATACAATCAACCAAGTGATATTGAATAAAATTTTCCTCCTGTAAATTTTTCGATGTGTGAACAAAATGTGGTAAAAGTGTTTTCTTCTAGTCCATACCATCAATTATCAAACCCAAATATTTATTCAGATTATCATAACACTTCTTTCGATGCTTGTACAACTTTTTCCATTAATTTTTTTGTTGTTCGTGATGCTCCTGAAGTTCTTTGACAATTGAATCTACACAACATAAAAGAAAGCCATTAAGAAATATATTTTCATAATTGATGACTATACAATCTTAAAGGTTAAAGTTATGAATGCTTACCTCTTTCTGACCCTTCACATTTGTCTAGTTTTGATTTAAGAGAAGCACATGTACTGAAAATCCCCATCCTTGTCTTCTTAGGAATACGGACATTGTTGAATTCTTTCTTCCATACCTTCACAAAATATTGATATATAATAAACTGCCCATGTCCCTCAACACCTTCTGCATATTCTTTGTATAAGTTGTAGATTTCTCGTCTTGAAAAGTTATTTGGAATATGTATTGTCTCTCTATTTGGCATACACTCTCCATGCTTTGAAAAGAAATCTTTCATCCATGACATTGCAGTGTTTGATAATGGCCCACACTGTCTTTTATAACGTACTTTTAAATAAAATGTGGGATCCTTTTCCAAAATTTCTTGAATTCTCGAGAGACGAAAATTCCCAATTTAATGAAACACCTTGAAAGCCTTTCTACAGCTAAATAAAGTCTCAATATGATAATCATAACCTGACAATGTAGATTGCATGCACCCAACTCAATATGAATTTTGCATGCTTTTATTCATTGACAAATATCTCTTCATGTTGTCTAATGAAAATTTGAAATCCATATGTTTCAAGCAATTTTTTTGACAACAATCACTTGAAATGAGAGCGCTGATAGAAATTCTTCTCATCAGATCTTCTGCTCTACCCCTTGCATAACTAAAACATCTTGCATTGATATGAAAAGGTTTGCTCCTACTCCTTGATACAAAATTTCTTGGCAACATCTCCATCATTGGATCATCATTTGTATAAGGATTTTCATCATCATTAAGAGGAATATTATCCATACTCTGATCAGCTGTGCTTTTCGAATACTGACTTGGAGGATATTCTTCATCTTCCCCTTCTTTAGTGTTACTATCATAGTCCTTAGAATTCGGATTGAATGGAAAATTTGACTTGATGTTTATTGGATATTCTTCCTCATGTGCATTGTCAATGCTACTCTCATAGTACATAGAATTAGGAGTACGTCGGAAATGTGACTGTTTACTTACTAAAAATGTTATATCCTATCCTTTGTCACTGCTACCTTTATACTCATTAGAATTAGGACTAAGTGCATCATCTTGTCCTTCATCACTGCTACTCTCATAGTCCGTAGAATTAGGACTAAGAGAACACCGTGACACTCCATTATTTTGAAATTCATCATCACGCTCTTCATCACTGGTGTTCTCATAGTCCTTAGAATTAGGACTAAGAGGACACCGTGACACTCCATTATTTTGAAATTAATCATCACGCTCTTCATCACTGCTGCTTTCATAGTCCTTAGAATTAGGACTAAGTGGACACCGTGACACTCCATTCTTTTGAAATTCGTCATCACGTTATTCATCACTGCTGCTCTCATAGTCCTTCGAATTAGGACTAAGTGGACACTGTGACACTCCATCCTTTTCAAATTCATCGTCACACTCTTCATCACTGCTACTCTCATAGTCCTCAGAATTAGGACTAAGTGGACACCATGACACTCCATTCTTTTGAAATTCGGCATCACACTCTTCAACACTGCTGCTCTCATAGTCATTAGAATTAGGACTAAGTGGACACCATGCCACTCCATTCTTTTGAACTTCATCATCACGCTCTTCATCACTGTTGCTCTCATAGTCCTTAGAATTAGGACTAGGTGGACACTGTAGCACTCCATTCTTTTGTAATTCATCTTCATGATCTTCATCACTGTTGCTCTCAATGTCCATTAGATTATGACTAAGTGGACGCCGTGACACTCCATTCTTTTGAAATTTGTCATCATTATCTTCATCACTGCTACTCTCATAGTCCTTAGAATTAGGACTAAGTGGAATCTGTGACTCTTTATTTATTTGAAATTCTCCATCCCCTCTTTCATCAGTGCTGCTTTCATATAGTCCTTAGGATTAGGAATAAGTGGAAGAATTGACTTTCTATTCATAGTGGAAGAATTCCTGCTATATTCATCAATATGAATAGAGTTGTTACGTGATGAAGATGTTGATGTTGTACAAATCGAAATTTCACTATTAGGACAATCCATCCCTTTCAAATAGAAGAGGTTGAATGATACAAATGAAGAGTCTCCTAAATATATTATATAGCTTAGAGGATCAAATTTTCCCTCCAAACATTTTCCCTCCAAAAAGTTTCGCTAAAATATTTCCCTCCAAAAAGTTTGTTATATTTATTTCCCTTCATTATTTTAATTTACAATTTATTGAAAAATGTAAACTAATTTTTTTTTTTTTATGAAATAAATCTCTAAAGTTAAATTGTAAACTACAAATTTACCTAAATTATTTTAATAGTTAAAGTATATAATATTTACTCAACATTTGAACGTTTTTTTTTTTTTTTTTTTTTTTTTTTTTACAATACACTCTAAAACAAATTAATCCCACATTCACCTCGCTGTAAAATAATTCCATAATATTCACTTTATCATAATTTTCTTTATCGCCATAAAAAAATTAACATGTTAATTTTTTTTTAAAACAAATTTATCCCATATTAACCATATGGTAAAACATCTCCGTAATTTTACCTATATAATAAATTCCATTATCACTATTACTCATCACATCAATGTTTTCCAATGTTCGTTGAAAGAATTGAGGCGAATTTGTGGAACAACTACATTGCTCTCAACAACATATTCAACGGAGAAATTCCGCAATTAAAAGGTCAGTTAATGTTTTCCTTGCAAAATCTTAATATTTAAATAAGTTTAATGAAGTAAATTGTAATTTTATTTTATTTTATTTTTATTTTTTATTATTTTATAATTAAAACGTTTTGCGAGTTAAATTTACCCACTACGTTTGCTGTGAGTATGGTGGGCTCGGTAAAGCTGATGATGGCCAAACAGGCCGGATAATGCTCATGGTGGCCAAACGGACCAGTAGGTTAGGGGCGATGAGCATGGCTGGCCCACCCGCCCGCAAGGTGTCAGGGCTATTCCAAGAATCCCCCGCCACCCCAAGGGTGGGCGGGTCGCTAGGGTGGTGTGGGGGGAGGCTGCCGCAGCCCTCACTACGCAACCCTGGTGGCTTGCCCACTCGTGGGGTTGCGGGGTGACTAACACAGTCGCGTCGCCACCTCGCAAGCCTCTGGGGTGGTGCGGCGCGGGGGGGTTGCCGCAGCTATTGTGCCTTAGGAAATTCGGCCCTAGAAAATCAGTTTCTCCAATCAAATTGACCTCCCCCTCTCTTCAAAAACTTGGCCCCCCAATCTCCAACAATGTTTCCTCTTGATACACCCTCGAATCCTCCTAACTTTTCCTCCTATGCACTTCAGTTTGCTGACCCACTCGCACTAGAGAAAATCAACTTCTCTTTTTTTGTCCCCTCTGTTGTGTCTTCACCTATTCTGTAGGCTTATTTTTATAATCTTCATTAAGTACAATATAACATGGGTCTACTTTGTCTTTAATGTCAAGTTTGAGGTGTGACTCTCCTTCCAAAATATCTTGTGACTTGCACCCAACCTCATCCCTTTTTGACACATGCCATCCAAGGATGTGGAAATGTTTTGCCAAAATTTCCTTGAAGTTGCACCTACCATCATATGTTTTTGGCACATTCCCTTTGAAGGGGTTGTAAGGCAGACATAATGAGAATGGAATCTTGGTGGATGTTTAATTCTCCATTGGCTTCATCAGTGAATAGGTGTGACTCTCATTCCAAAATATCACGGGAATTGCCTCATATATTTTTGATACATGTCATCCAAGGATGTGGAACCCTTCTTCCTAAATTTGCGGGGACTTGTACCTGGAATCATCTATTTTTGGCACATGCACTTTGAGGGGGTTGTAGGGCAGATGACATGAGAATGGAATCTTGGTGGATGTTTAATGCTCCATTGGTTTCATCAATGAACTGCAACTCCAACTATAGTTTGAGCAAAATTGGTCAATGATCCAGAATTTTTGGTAATAGGTCCCCTATTTCAATGCAAATGTCTGATGTAACTTTGAATTTATTGCAATTTAGGATCAATTTCAGCTATCATATATTTGATATTGTTTCAAGTTGAGAATTGGTTGTCTTTCAATCAACATTTTTGATAGTTTTTTTATATGGCATTAGCTATGTTGTTCAAGTTATGTCATTACTATGGAATCCATTTGACTTCCTTATCAATAGTCATCAATGAATGTTTCACATGCCTGTTCTATGATGAATGCATGGCCACTACAAAGTTATTTGTTGACTCTGAGTCAAATAGGAGTTGCCAGAGACCTAATCCGAGTTTCTTCCTTCCAACCTTAGATGGTGGAAATCATTGATTTAATAATGGATGCATACATGATACGATTTATTGCATGTCCTTCAATCTATGTAGGGCTAGGTTAGCCTAAAGAGTGGATACCATTGAAGAGAGATAATTGAAAAGCACCTAGAATTCATATGGCTCATCCTATGACTATATAAAATTTGAATGCACACAGAAGTGCTGCAGGGCAGCTATAGGCAATTATATTTGGACTGTGTGAGATCATGTGGATGCATGGATATTTGATGGGTAATCTCTTGTCATTTTCTCACATCAAGTTTAGATTAGAACACAAACCAACTTTTGCGCAATCCCTTAATTTTTATGCTTTTGTATGGATTTTTGTCTATATTGCATGAGTTAAAGGGAAGTGGACCAGAAATTGTTTCTTTATTTACAGTTCTATTTATGAGTTATTTTTTAAGTGGAAATCATTGATTTAATAATGGTACATACATGATATGATTTATGGCATGTCCTTCAATTTATGCAGGCCCAGGTGAGCATCAAGAGTGGATACCGCTGAAGAGAGATAATTGAAAAGAACCTAGAATTCATATGGCTCATCCTATGACTGTAATGAAATTTGAAGGCACACAGAAGCACTGCAACGCAACTGTGGGTAATTATATTTCGAATGTGTGAGATCATATGGATGCATGGATATTTGATGGGTAATTTCTTGTCATTTTCTCACGTCAAGTTTAGATTAGAAGACCAGACAACTTTTGTAGAATCTCTTAATTTTTATGCTTGTCCATGTCTTTTTCTCTATATTGCACGAGTTAAAGGGAAGTGGCCCGAAAATTGTTTCTCCTTGTTACATTTTATATATGAGTGGACACCCAGGAGGATGTTGGTGATACCCTGCATCTCTTAGGGCATCACTTCCAAATAGGGGACATTTGGGAGATGTCCTTCTTAGAGGGGAAACACACTGGGGTGTCGCTTGTTACGCAAGAATGTCTAAACATTCCTTGTCCATGGGCTATTTTATGGTGTCAACATTGACTTGATGCCATTTTAAGCCAACTACATAAAAACTAAATCATTCACCAATTCGAATCCTAACCTATGTCCAAAAATGTGGACAGCTGCAATAGCTTTAGAGGGTCCTTTTTTGAAGTTATATGCTTGGAGATTGTTATTTGTTTATCGGGTTAGATATTCAAAGGGTAGTAATGAATTTTTGTTGTGGGAAGCCAAAATATTGAAAACAATTAGGTTTTCAGTTTCAATATTAATACCAATAAATTATTCTTTTACCTCCAGGTTCAATTGAAAATATTTTTTTCATTTTGAAATCATTTTCATTTCTGGTAGCAAGCATTTTTCTTTCCTTATCATTCTCCTTTACGATCACAACTTTACAAGTTATAGTTTTGAAGTGGAGGGAGATGACCATATTGTATTTTTTTAGGATTCATCATATTTGTTTATGTGTTTTTCTATGTATGGTAGTAGATGCAAATGATCAAGAATAATGATCAATTGATGATATACCTTGTTTCTTTGTCCATGTTGAGTTGGACCTAAAGCTTTATAGAAACATTTTCCTTAATGCCATTTCATAGAGACATATAATCGAGCTTAGGATTAGTGGATGCTTCCATCACTGTGTCTATCATTTAGAACCAAGATACAATACATTCATCTATTTGAAATGTGAGTGCCTTTAGAGCTAGAACTTTGTAGTAGTACTTGCAAGAGTATCGAACTTGAGGGCTTCATATGAAGACACGAAGAAAGAGGAATGTGTATAGGGAAGTGTAGGACATGTGTTTGATACTTCCACACATTTTGAGGGCATGCCAATAGAAATGTTTTTGTTGTTGGATACATTGGCATTGGTTAGCTTCAGAAAAGTTATCTGTCAAATATGTTGTTTTCATGAAGTAATATTTCCAACGAAGAGGATAAAGACTTGGCATGCCTAGGACATAATGGTGTTGTTTCTTGCATGTATTTGTGATCTATTAGTATTCCACCACTAATAAATTCATTGCATAGCTGCTTGTTTAGTAATATATTACAACAATCACTTGTTAAAGGAAAAATATTTTGGTTTGTTTGAATGCCATAAACTGGAAAAAAAATTAGCTTTGAATTAGAAAAATGGAATATATTTTGAAAAATATGTTTTTTGATCAAATATTATATAGGCCCATTTCATGGTCATTAAAGAAAAAATAGTCATGACAATAAGCAATGATTTTGGACAAGTGAATTACATAACTCTCCAGCTCAAAAACATGTTAGTAGATTTAGTTTTTTGTGCATTAGAGGAAAATGAATGAATAACATTAAGTTTGCTTTTAATATTTATAGAATCATATTAGAGATTTAAAATGGAAATTGAATGTGCTAATCTTTCTCAATTAATTACAGGGAAAACAAGGAGAATACATAATTTGTTGGCTTCTAGGAATTGGATTCCTTTTCTCTCGGAATGGTACGCTGACGATTGAATAATACTATGTTGAAGCTATATTCCCGTTTAGTATTGCAATTTATAATGTTTTATCTTATTATTTTCTACTTTATTGTTGTAATCTTGTGTTAGCAATACTTTGCTCCACCCATTAGATTTATACTGACCAGTTTATTATCGAAGTGTCACTGCTTCTTAAAGATAACTAGAGGAAACAATACAACTACAAAAGTGAATCATGAAACATTCTTAATAGAAATTTCTAGCTCTGATGTGTTTGATTATGTTAGATAAAATCAAAATTGTAATGTACCATGAGCATGGGAATTCAAAATAATGGGATAGAAATGTGTGTGTCTATTTGCATTTATTACTTTAGTTGTAGATAACATTTCATGAACAAATGTTTTATTTTCTTTGTTTATACTGGTTATCTAGCCACAGTAGCCCCACCACCACGCGGGCGGGCGGGCCGTTGGGGTGGCACGGGGGGTGGCTGCGGCAGCCCCCCTCGTGCCACCATGGTGTCCCGCCCACTCACGGGGTGGTGGGGTGATTCCAAAGTCCCTTGCTTGCTGACCCGACCACACCCCCCCTCCCCAACACCATGGTGTCCCCCCACCTACGGGGTGGTGGTGACCGAAAGTAAACCCCACCCCCCCACCCCCCCCCCCCCCACAATTGCCACCCAACGGATGCGTCCGCGGGTTGGGTGATTCTCAGAATGCCCCGCTGCCGTGGGGTGCGGGTGGCCATTCGTGCGCGCCTGTGGCGGGCGAGCCACCAGGGTGGTGCGGGTGGAGGGGGTAGTGCATGATAAATGGGTATAGTCCTTTTATTAGTTTGTGTATTCCTGGTATCAGTACGGTAGGGTGGTATATTAAAAAGTTTAACCGATGTAAATGATGATCAAAGTTAATATGTTTTTGTTATTTACTGATTTATGTGTTTTTTTTTTAGGAAAATGGCATCAAAGAAGATTTCTGTGAATATTTCTAGACCAAAGACTCCTAAAGGTGGATCTTCAAAAAACATTGGTGAACAAACTCCACCTGAGCTGATGGCTACAAATATTTTAACTGCCTCAAATGATAAGAAGATGATTTCATACTGGAAGAATTCAAAATAAGTGAAATTTCCATCAAGAATATGCTATGTGAAAGAAAGAGAAAGCCAAAATGTGAATATATATCTATATATTGATATACCAAATGGTAATGGAATTTATGAAGTGATGGGAAGATTCATACACGTGTTCAATACTGGACACAGAAGTTGTTTAGATACTTACAAAACTGCCCAAGTCACATGAAAGGATTAAATACCAATTATCATATTCATTGTATAACACGAGAGAGGTATCTACAAAGTTGTGTAAACAAATCGTAAAGGAGATGAAACAAAATATCGTAAGTATTTTTTATATATTTGTATTTTGCATTCTTGTAACTGTCTCAATATATTTTTTTAACTTTGTTTTTATTGACATATGTTATTTTGTTTGGCAAAATTTTGTTGAAAGTTGTTCAATTAGGTTGGGAGGCATTCATTTCATAGAGTAGGATATTATGAAAGTTGTGAGCAGTTTCTACTCAGTGTCAGAAGAAGATATGGCAAACAAGAAAAATGTAGTAATTGATGATGCTACAAAACTACATCAAAGGGATCAAAAGAAAAGGCCTCTAGTGGATAAATCTAGCAAAGGGTAGACAAGTTACTTTTGAATACGATGAAGTTGAAAGTGAGAGTGAAGAATATGTTGCCATTACTGAAGATGACATTGGAACTGAGAAGAGCCGTAAAAGACCAAAAGTAACAATGCCCAAGAATAAATCTATTACAGTTAATGATGAGAATGTCATGAGGAAGAAAAGAAACGTTGAAGATTTTGAAGTAGTCATTACCAACAGCCAAAAACCTAGTGAAACTTCAAAAGAAAGCAGAGAAATCACTACACCAGGAGTTGATTTAGAGGATGACATTATCAAAATATAACAAAATGCCATTCGGTAGAATTTGACAAAGAGAAACTTAATTGAGGGTGGTCGTACATTTCAGCTTAATGTTAGACAAATCTATAAGGCAAGTGAAGGACAATGTCAATATCAAATTAGAAGGCCACATCATCTGCATGTTCACAACTTGAAGACATTGATGAGGTACAATCCATATGCTCATGTGGTTAGTTATGTGCTTCTTGTTGATCCACTTCAAGTTCCCAAGAAAGAAGCATTTGATAAGTCAAAATGTTTTGAATACAATTATTATGTGCTTGGGGGGAACCATTCTCTAGAAGCTCAAAGACAATTGATGGAGGAATATTCCAATAACCCACGTTTTGAAACAATGAAATGTATCATTTATGATGGTTTATCAGATGCAAAAGCAAAGTTAGTGGCATGGGATCATATTTCAGATAATCCATATAGGATGTCTATGACTTTGATCTGAAGGGTTAGATTTATTGATAGTGAATTTGAAGAAAAATGTGGTGGGGATAGGATAAATGTTACTGTAGATTTCCGAAAGGAATGTTGTATGGAAATATGCTATCCAATTGAAGAGAAAATCAATTCAAAAGGTGGAAAATGCGGCAAATTAAGTGATTTATTTAGAGGTGTTGATAACATTTTCTAGTTGGCATTTAGAATTGGAGATATATGATGGTTATTGATTTTTGGCATGTGGGAAAACATTGACATTAAAAATGAAAAGGTCAAAAAGTCTAAGCCATTGATGTGCAGCAGTAGTAAATCAGGTTCTGAAATGAAGTAGCTTCCAGAAGATATGATTATCACACCTTGGAGAGCATTGCAAGCAGTGAAAGATGAAAAAATTGTCAAAGCAATATTATCTCGTGTGAGGTCAGAGGAATTACCATTGGAGGAAATGTCTGAAGAATTTCAAAAGTAAGTTTGTTGAATTATTTTTATTTATTTCTAGATTTTAATTTTCTTTTAAATATAACATATTGTTCTTGGTAGTATTTGTTATACATATCATTATATTAACTTTTTGTTACTTTATCTATGCAGTCACAAAGTTTCCATGACAATTCAAGAACAAATGGTTAAATTTGTTGAATGAAGATATCCAGATTCAAGTTCTACATCAACATTAAAAGTTTTTTATCTTGCATTTAAAAAGGTATCTCGATTTATACATTCATTTTTATTCATCTGCGTACTATTTTAATTTATAACTCTCACACACACACACACACACACACACACACACACACACACACACACATATATATTAATTTTATAAAAGATGAAGAAGGATGATAATGGAGCACCAGATAGTTACAGAACCTTCATTGAAAAAATAAAGATCAAAAGATTGAAGAAGCAACGTATTAAGAATGTTGAACTTGATCCAACTCTTACTCATTTCATTTGGAATGGGCTAGACACTATTCAATATCAAGTAATATAAGGTGACTGTGAAGACATTGCTAAAATCATACCTAAAAGGGATTATGCCCTAGTTATTGCAGATATTCCCCATGGTTTCAATATTCCAAATATTGACTATGATAGTGACCCTTATACTTATGAAGCTCTTAGTAAAGTGGTTACGGGATTTCTAGAAGTCATGTCATCACCATTATGGAGATTTGTGACATTTCATTCAGACACACAATTGGCAATGCTATTGTCAAGCTTCAAGGGGAAAACAAATTCAAGGATGCAACTTATATGTAAGATGTTTAAAATTTATATTTGAATAATGTTGAAAAATTCATTTATGTACAAGTTAATTGAACTTTTACTATTTCATGTTATTGGCAAAAGTCAAATCTTCTTAACTGTGAAGATCAACTATTTATAAATGATTGTGAGTTTATCCATATTAATAGTTGGGCAAAAGATGATAGCTATATGTCTATGATTTTTAATCGAGTAGATGGAAAGAGTCATAGCCAAATACTGACTTATGATGCTGTTGTGAGAAATCTAACATACGAAGACAAAGAAGCAAAATGAGAGATAGTTAACATTTATAAAAAACAGTTAACATTTATAAAAAACCACAGTTATTGATTAACTATCTTATAGACATATATTCAAATGAAGGAGATTGGGTTCTGGATTTATTTTCTAGCTCAGGTAAGTTTTAATATATGAAATTGAATTTCAACATGTTATTTTTTAGTTAGTATGTTATTGTACTAATTAACTTCATTATATCTTTTGTGCTTGATAATTAGGTACAACACTAGCATGTTGCCTTCAAAAAGGAAGAAATTGCATTGCAATTGAAAAAGATCCAATATAGTGCAATTTCATTTAGCAAACAATTAATGTTCTTCAATTTCTTCTAGATGCAATGCAAGAAATTGGGTTGAAGAAAGGGGACTTTAGTGAATCACATGTGGTAAAAAAGTCAAAGGAACCCCAACCACCATTACACAAAATGATTGGAAAGGCACACATTGGGAGATTCGCAGACATCAAAGATCCATTAGAAGAGGAAAATGAGCAAAATGAAGCAGAAAATATTGCAGAAGAAGACAATGATGAAACTCTATAAGACGAAGAGTTTGGATTACGTGACATTGTTGATTAAATTTAAGTTATGCTTGGAAATCAAGCTCATTTTTTGTAACTATTAATTAGTTATACTTGTAATGTTTTGTCTCTGACATTTTATGGGAAGAATATACACTCAGTTAAGGTTGTTATGCGTTCTATATTTGTATTATGTGATTTTCGCATTAATTTTTAAGTTAATCAGTATTAAAAAAAATGTTCATTATTATTTTTTTGACATGAAATTAAAAAAAAAACTATTATTTAACCATTTTTATTTAAATTTTTCTTATAAAAATTGTGATTTTGACATGTCATTTCTAGCAAAAAATATTCAAAACATCTATTTTTTTAGTTATATTTATGTTAAAAATGGTTATTTTTATGTCAATTGTTATAAATATTGTTTTTTAGAGACAATTATTTCATGTGGATTGAAAAATTAATTAACGATGTATAAATATCTAGAATATCGAAAATTCAAAATATCGACCATCTTCTTTAAATATTGTAAACAATAAAAACCTCACTACAAAAAAAATAAAAAAAAATGAAAAAGAAGACCATTTCAAAAATTATTAAATTTACAAAATAATTATTTACATTTCATACATTATAAAGTTAGAAGTAAAAAAAAAGGAAAAGCCTTTTAAAAAAGGGCATGGTGTAGAATTACCACTTTTTTAAATCATCATCAAAATCACTACCATTCTAAAACGCAATGTACATACAAAAATTTATAGTGCCAAAAACTATGCTTTAAAAAAAAACATCTGTGTTCTACATCACCCCTTTTCAAAATCGGGCCACTTTTTTGCTATCTCTACAAAATGGGTAACAATATCAGTTCCCATTTCAATGTTTACATTGTTTTTCTATCGATTTATTTAATGACATTATTGTATGTTCCTTTGCCTTTTTTCTTTTGCTTCAACACTGAAATATTTTCTCCTTTTATGTTGCTAGTAGTGTTTCTAGTTTAGCTGCTTGAAATTTGAAATATGGACTCTAGGGAAATTGCGAAGCTTAAAGGTGTAGTTAGTTGCTTTTTTATTAAAGCTTCCTTTGACTACCAGTAAATCAAAATATGGACACGACACTTTATAAAAAATGTGGGCTGCATTAAGCAGCTGGTGGGAGCTAAGAGACCCTGAACCCTAGATATCTACATAACTTACAAGCCAAAAAATAACAAATGCTAGATAAGCCACATGTATAGTACAAACTTTAAAACGAAATATATTGAAATTAAAGTAGGGCCAGTTGGCCCACTCAAGTTGTCAAGCCATACAATAGTAGGAATAATTACTATTAGGCAAATGGTCTTCTTTGTCATTTTGGGGTGGTCCCCAACCTTGAACATTGGACCTAAGGCCAATGATAATGGGTTCCCAAACATCATCTCATTGATTGGGTCTGGGAGGCTTCTCATCCTTCGAGACAACGAGATCCAGGCAACAAAATTTTTCATTTTCGGAGGGACATGGAGGATTTAGCTATGGTGACATTCGTAATGCTCCCAAAATGCATGGGCCGTTCAGTCTCAGCGGTGACCTCTAGACCAAAGAGGCCAAGCATAATTGTTAGAGTTAGTAAAGGATTCCTTGCTCATGTTGCAAGGTGCACTACCTTAAAACTTTAGAGGTTGGCATAGATACCCAATCTCTATCTCCACCTTGCAAACCTATACTTAGATCTGTAAATGGAGGTTTGAAACTTTGAACAAATTAGGAAGCCATCATCCCAGGTAAAGAATTTACTATGTTGAATTTTGTTAAACAGATACTCATTTCTTCTTTTGCATATGCAAAAATAGATTTCAATTCCAATAATTTTCCATGTTGCATCAATGTCAATGTTCCAAGGAAGTCTGTCTCCTAATAGGGTGGCTTTCTAAGAGACATAGTGTTAGTTTTACCTCTTACTATTGATATGTTCTTCTTCAGCAAAGGTGTAGCATGTTTTGTAGCAGTAGTACCTCAGTTCTTGTCCATAGCAGAAAGAGGCACACTAGTTGAGATCACATTAGTGTTGATGCTAATTTTAGGCAATAATGGTATGTTCTATGCTTTAGAGCAATTTTACTTCAATTTCTTTACTAACCTAGTATCAGTATTCAAATTAGAAATCACATCAACATGATAGTAAAACACAGATAGGACATAAACATAAAGTTGTAGTCTAAAAATTATGCTTTTTTTCCCGGAAAGTTATGGAAATTCCAGTCATATTTTGAAAAAATCCAGCAGGAATTTTTGTAAATACAAGTAAAATATTCCAAAATTAATAATTTTAGGTGCCCTAGACTTTTTTTATGGTGCTAAATCCATTTCCACCATAAAAAACATGATTCAAACACTGCATCTACAAGGTTTTTTGATTTTTTTCGTGGATTTCGGCCACTTTTGACCGTCTGGGAAATTCCTCTGCCTCTGTAGACGATTCCAACCATAAACAGTAGAAGACAAGCCAAGACAAGAGGACACAACATGTGGCACTAGCCCGGGACAAAACCCAATGTGGGGAAACCCTTGATCAAATATTCTTTTAGTATTCAATATTTCATCAGAGAGAGTACAATTTACAAATATGATAATTTATAACAGGAGCAAAAGAGCCCCATCCAAAAAAGTCAATGCCACTCAACAGGGAAGATTTGACCCTCAGCAAATCTGTCAACTTTAATCAACTTTGGCCTCCAAATAAAAAGATGAAACAACCCTCACAACAAACAAATTAAGCCCAATCAAAGTTTGGTCAAACAAACCACCTGCAGTCAGCCCTAGCTGTAGTCAATGCTGGTGAATGTTCAACGTTTAACCTCAATTTTTGTGCCCAGAAATGTGGCCTTCCCAAACAGAGATAGCCCTCAAAAAACCACGGTCAAAGGTAGTCAACGCATGCTGGTGAATGCTTGGTCAAACTGTCCAGAAATTCAATCTCTTGAAATTTCGGCCTCCTGAAATTTCGCTCTCTTGAAATTTTAGATGTGTGGAGAGAGAGAGGCCCATAAATCCATACCCAATCTACAAGGAGAGAGAGAGAGAGAGAGAGAGAGAGAGAGAGAGAGAGAGAGAGAGAGAAGATGAGTGTGTCCAAATGAGGCTAACGCATCATGTATTTACAGCGAATGTTGAGGATAAATATACATGACTGTTGGGCTTTTGAGCCTACATAAGTTTGTTGGTCGACCTTGACAATTTGTCCATAATCAAAATAAACTCATAAATTTATTTCTACATGTCGAAATGGGATGATCTTTAGATCAATCCTACACCTCTCAGGAAGAGGAATCCAAGAAAAATATCAGCTATCATAAATAAGATGACCCATGTGGAGTTTAACCCTAAATAGGCATCCTGTCTTGAGACAAACTTCCTCATGTATTTATTTGTACTATTATCCTTCTTTGGATATTACATTGAGAGCATGAGGAATATAATACAATGATGCTCTTAGGCCTTTTCCGCCATGTCTAGTTTGGGTAATATTTTTTCTATTTATTTTAGGAGTGTTTTATTTGTTTATTAAATTCCTTCATGTGATATCGGAGCTAATGGAGATCTTAGATTTAGAGTTGGAACATTATGAAACTATTGCGTAAGGACTATGTGCGAATGATTTGTTTGTGTTGCGTATGGAAGAGAATGTGGATTGTGTGAAGCCATTGAATAGAGAATATAAACCCTCGTTGCAAAGGAGAGCAATCATTGCTGCAACTGTGAGGACATAAAAGAGTGCGCAAAGACTTTGTTGGCACTCGAGAAAATTCGCTAGCTAGTTAAGATAAAAGGCAACAAAAGGTTGGTTTTTGAAACTAGTTCTTGGAGAAACCTACGTCAAGTAACCCGAAAAGCCTTGTTCTTTAATATTTGAGAGAGATTTTTAGAACGACGGGCTTGAATCCTTCAACCTTCGCATTAGAAATCAAGCTTGAACACGCATTCCCCCTGAAGAGGTTCTTTGAACGTTGTTTTGATGTGGGCATGACGGAGCAACATGCTATGACATTTGCAGCAGTGCTTGCCATCGATTGACAGTTGAAGGCATCACTATTAAAGAATCTGATCCATAACGTAGATGTGGCTATGAGAATGTGGAACATGCGACAACATCGCACGTTAACAAAATCTTACGAATCAACCAGATAGGCATCCATTTTGTTGGACAAGTTATTTGCTTTCTGCAGCTTTAGCTTCATTTTGTGGATGCTACTAGATTTAATCTCGAGACCATGAGACCGGCTCTCAGTTTATAAGCCAACACCTTAGATGAAGTGAGAGGGAAATAATAATCGCAGAATAAGAAGACGTGCTCAAATTCAATAGTTGTTGGGGCAGCGATGCTGATAACGGTAGTGAAGCAGTGCGATCATCAATTATCATCGTTGACTGGAGAGCTAGAGGATGCATCAAAGATACTATTCAAAAAGCGTGGAGGAACTTGCATAAAAAACTATGCGGGAAATGTGTTAATCTCTCCAATGCTACTAGTTAATGTTTGGTATGAATTAATGGTTGCTAGAAGAACAATATGTGCAACCACAAATTTTTGAAGGACCTCGGCCTCAATAACAGTATCCACATTATCTATTATCTCTCGAACCAAACCTATGCATGGTGTGTGCCTTATCTTTTTACATGCATTAAACTTAAAAGTTTGAAAGTGAATTCACCTTTCATAAAGTGGTTTTATAAAATCCATAAAATTGGTTTTAATGGAAGTTTAAGGTGTATTAATTCTCTTTTATTTTGGGAGATATAAGGAGTAGAAAAATAAGTTATATTTTTTAAACAAGTGCTTTTAGGGAGAGATAAGAAGCGGATAAATATTTTGGAGTCATAAGGGTGAAGATTGAGATTAATTATGTAATAAGGTTGATGTTTTGTGGAATGATAAGGTGAAAGTATTTTTAAATTTGGAGCGATAAGGTGTCATTTATAAATATTTCGAGTGATAATGTTGTGACTCGTGGTTTGAAAAGTTCCTTTTAATTTTGAAGAGATGCTGCTCCAAGATTTTGTTAGCTTGGTATTCTCATTGTTTGAGAAATTTCAATCACAATGTTTTGAAGGTTGATGTACTTCAATACTTAATAAAGACATAATTTTTGTGTGGTGTTGAACTATCCTAGATCCACCCGAAATTGAATAAGGGGATCTTAGGTACATTGTGAGAGTGTTTGTGATTGCGCATGATTCTTGATATTGTTTTTGTTTTGTCTCTAGTTTTGACACTAACCTTCATGTGTTATCCTTCTAATATGGTACACATGTAGCACACAAAAAATTAGAAAATTGCATGCACATAATCATTTTCATTCAAGTTTATGTAATCAAGCGAACTACAAACAATCACATGCATTTGTGCAACTACAACACATAATCAAAGTTAGCAACATCAACAAGCAAATTCACACAAGGAAATCAAGTTAATGCAACTACAAACTCATGCATTTCAAAATACTTTATCAACATTCAACGACAATTGGTCATGTGTAACTTTAAAAATCATAATTTGTAAGTTAACTTATAAAAAAATTCAAATAACATTGAGTTGAATTGTAAAGGTGCATTCTTGGTCGAAACCAACACCCAAATTGTGAATTTATAGGAGGAAAAATGAGTCAATTCTCATCAACTGAGTCAATTAAGTGAGTCAATTCAAGTGAGTCAATATCATTTTAACTTGTCATTATAAACACTGGGTACATTTTCGGTGGTATCCAACACCCTCATCCTAGTACAAAATTCAAGCGAGTGTGACAAAATTCAAGCAAGTGTGAAGTTAATTGCAGCAAATCAAGCGAGCGTGAAATTGATTAAAGAAAGTACAAGTGAGCGTGTCAAAAGTCATAATGGGTAAAGGAGGAAAATGTCTTCAAAGTGTAGAACTAGAGATTAAAGATTTGAAAGATTTCAATCATGAGTTACAGAACACAGTTGAAATACTAGAATGGAAGTTGAAACTGAATCAAACCTCAATCAATCAAATGACTAGTACATTAGAAGTAGAGAAAGACTTTCAAATTGAGCTCAAAATGAAAGAAAAACTCATTCATGCACTCCAAATTAAGTTAAGTGAAAAGAAAGATTTACTAGATGCACGATGTGTAGAGAAGACAGATGCAAGTTGTAACACAAAATACCTCATCACAATAGCAAATGAATGTTGTGATACAAGTGATCTTATTCAGCATATTAATGAAAGTTTTGACACAGATCAACTAATCAAAAAGATTGATGTCAGTTGTGACACAAGCGATCTTATCCAACCAGTTTTACTACTTAATGATGCAACAATTAGTACAAAAGACCAAATTGATCAGTTTGATATAGTAGGTCAAACATAAGAATTGTTAATGCTTGATGCCTAGTATGACACAGAAGGTTTAATAAATCTTGGACAAGATGTTATCAACAACAACAAGTATGAAGAACAATGGTAGGATAGTCTTTCCAACAAAGTGATCTGACCCTGGGAAGAGATCTCCTTCAATGAAGATCGACATGGCCTAGGACACAACAAAGAAAACACATTGTTTGTTCAAGATTTCTCAAAACCAGTTCAATTTGTAAGTGCTGGTTTTCTAGACAGTGATCAGAATATGGTTAAGTGTAACCATTGTAAGTGAAATGGCCATATGGAGAGTAAAGTCTTTGACGTCCATCCTTGTCACCATTGTGGCAAGAGAAATCACTCATTCAAAAGACGCTGCGAGTGAAAGCAACCATCCAGAGTGAAGATCAATTACTCATGGATTGATCCTTGGAAGTGGTCATCTAAATTCAAACAGTTGTCTATGTGCTACCGAAGGATTTAGTATCATATGAAGACCAATTCTACAGTAAAATGAAGATCATGAAACTCTCCTACACCTAAAGGGGTGGAGTTCAAAAATCAAGTGAAAATAATTGTCTCTCCATTTAGTTGACAAAGGGTGGAAATGATAATGGAATTGAAGGTGGTTGTCAGACTGAAAGTCTTGACAACATTGGAAAAAGCAGGCAATGGAAAATTGTCATCAAATCAGCCAGTGGGCATCCTCATCAGCCAGTGGGAATCGACAAAGCATACAGTGGGCATCATCAGTGAATTCACTAGTGGTTGTTCAACAAACAATAGCAACAATGAGTAGTTTTCAACAAACAACATTGAGCAGTTTTGACATCAGCAAATTCGCTAGTGGGCGTTCTCAATATTTTGTCATTGGACAAAGAAAATTCACCAGTGGGCGTCATCAACATTTTGTCAGTGGACATGGGATGATGATTGAAAGCAAAGGACAAATGGATCCTTTTGCAGCTTGGCACGTGATGGAGTCATCAAGAAAAGTTCCAGAGATGACTCAGACTTGCAACTGACTCATGTTCTGTTCTGATTGGAGTTTTTTCAGCATCCATCTTTGGTGGTTTCTCAGGCAGCGTTTTTGAGGATCAACAGTTTCAACATGAGAACTTGGGAGATGGTACCAAGTTCTTATTTTGGACTTATCAATTAAGGGGGGAATGTTAGCCTCACTCTCATATGTTAAAAAAATTCTAAATCCAAATAATTAAATTAATTAAAATCATGAAAGTTAGGATTTAATCCTACCTTTCTAGATTGAGTTTGTTCCTCATGGGTAGGAGTCAGTTTAGGCCTAGTTGGTTGAGAGATTCTCTCCAATCAGTTATGCTCCTAGATTAGTGTGTTGTTGAGATATTTTCTCAACCACAATGTCCAAGATAGACATACTATCTTGAGACAAACTTCCTCATGTATTTGTTTGTACTATTATCATTCTTTGGATATTACATTGAGAGTGTGAGGAATGTAATACAATGAGGCTCTTGTGCATTTTCCTCCATGTTTGGTTCGGGAATATTTCTGCCATTTATTTTATGAGTGTTTTATTAGTTTATTAAATTCCTCCATCCTTGCAACTACCTTCTGGAAAAAAATAATACGAGCATGCCTTATAAGCTGTTAATAGTAGGGTACCTCACTTCAATGGGTCAATTTCATTGATTTAGATGCTTTGATCAAGTCAAACATGCCACGTGTCATTCCTCCAAGTTGGGCACCCCTCTGGAAGAGTTTTTATGCTTTGAAAATGGGTTGTTCTAGGGGATTGTTCTGCTTGTGCCAAATGTCATTACCAATGTGTTTAGTCTTCCTTATTTTGAGGGCTTCCAATTATTTTATTGTTTTACCTATAATAAAAGCCAAAACATAGGTACGTCCTATGTAAGAATGCCAACAAGTGGTCTATCTTGGATTCCCTCCTAACGTGTAGGGCGCTACTCAAACAAAGTCATAATGCCTCCAAATATGTGAATTTGCCTTGAAAAATGTGATCAATGCCCAAAATGACCTCCAATAATCCAAACTACATCAAATAATAGAGAAAGGTCCCCTCATAAACCAAGTCTTTTACCAAAAGGCTCTCTTAAGCCCCCCTTCAAATATAGCACTCAAGATCTCATACACATGAGTTGGTAACAATAGGCCATGGGGTAGATCTATGAAGAAAACTACAAATTCATTAATAAACCTTTTCTCTTCCCCTTTTTTTGTTGGTTTTTGTTCCTATACCTTGACATGCAAAGCTTTCATGGAATTACATTGAAGGATGAAGCACAATTTACTTTTAACTATTTTTGTCATTTTGTTTGTGGAAATCAACTTGTTTGCATTATGTTGCGACCTAATCATAACTAGTGTCCTCCTTCAAATTTCATGTACTCCTCCAAATTCATTGGAAATTTGGCGATGGTCTTAAACCTCTACACTCATTACCACATCAATGTCAACTAAAGCCACAATGTAGATATCAAACTTAGTACATAGTTGTTGAGTTGTATTTTCAATGATTTAACCACTCATGTGCACTCCATCATGACATCATTGGCTACTGTGACTTGGAAATTTGTCTATGGATTGACTTTTGACTTTATTGACAATACTAACATGGAATTTATAGAGTTATGGTTTTTGCCAAACTCAATAAGCACAACTAGAGTCCTCCCCTTGACCTTGCTCCTTACTTGCAGGGTTTCATATTGGGTTACCCCATGTATGGTAATGAGGGAAACTATTGGAATCTCTTGTTGATCTTTGTATCCATGTGAGTAATTTATTCCTCATCCTTTGCTATCTACTCTAGAAACCATGTGGATCTTTCGAGGGGACTAGCACGTGTGTGCAACAATATACATAGCAACTAAACTTGAAGAAGAAATATTTTCTATATGTGGCTATCTTGGTGAAACTCTTTGAAGTAGTAGGTCATAGGGCCTTGTTTCTTTGTATTCTGAAAGGGTGAGAAGTAGTCTTCTTGGATGTAATCCTGAAAGTTCAGATAAAAAGCAATGAGATATTCATCTTGAGTAGTAATTTCATGTTGATCAACTTCATGTTCCCTCATTTGGCACTAATAAAATGCACGTCTTTCTAGGGTAGGGTTGAAAATTCAATTTTCTAATAGTCCTCCATAGGATTTAATTGAGAGATATGTAACAACATACAAATCCAAACCGTTGGTTTAGTCTTTTCGTTGACTGCATCAAACTTGTGAATGGTAATATACTCAAGTAGTGGTTGGATGATTAATATGATTTCGTTTTGAATTATCTTGATTTTGATGACTCCCATGTTAGGCCTTCCTCCCATTAATGTTTCCTACAAATAATTTCAATCATTATCATGTCAGTTAGCCTTTTTCTTCGATCTTGGGGTCTCTGTTGATCTTCTTCCTCAATACTACTACCTTCTCCCCTCCCCTTTTGCTCATTGCCACAATTAATATATAAATGTATTAATTCACTTGTTTCCCGAGCTCTCTCATTCCATCCAAGGGAATCCTTATGGATTCTTTCACTAATAATTAAATCTTTGGCTTTTTAATTGTCTTCCCCATAAGATGCTAAAAAATAAGCCATAGTTCATGACTGCCCTGAGACCAAGAAAGTGGCTTTGATACAATTGTTATGAACCAAACGATTACAAGCTTATTTTTTGTTTCTAAAGAAATTTGAACAGTGGTAAGTGTTAAATCTCCTAATACCAACCCAAACTTGTTTACCTACAACAATTCACTGTCATTCATTAATCTAGGAAATCAAGGTTTTCAACTCACAAAAAATTACAAGGAAAAATGCATTTACTGGAACTTTTAACTTGACCCACATACGATGAATTTAGCCCAAGGAATTCGACCTCTATGAAATCAACCTATGAAGGAACTCAGCCTACAATATTTCGGCCTAGCAAATCGCCAACAAATTGATATTGCGCCTTCCCTTTGATCTGCCATTACGCCTTAGGAAATTCAGCCTTGGAAAATCAGTTTCTCCAATCAAATTTACCTCCCTCTCTCTTCAAAAACTTGGCCCCCCAATCTCCACCAATTTTCCTCTTTATACACTCTCGAATCCTCCTAACTTTTCCTCCTATGCACTTCAATCTACTGACCCCCTCGCACTAGAGAAAATCGACTTCTCTTTTTGTGTCCACTCTCTTGTGTCTTCACCTATTCCTTAGGCTTGTTTTTATAATCTTCATTAAGCACAGTATAACATGGGACAAATTAGTCTTTAATGTCAAGTTTGAGGTGTGACTCTCCTTCCAAAATATCTTGTGACTTGCACCCAGCCTCATCCATTTTTGACACATGCCATCCAAGGATGTGGAACTTTTCTGCCAAAATTTACTTGGACTTACACCTGCCATCATATGTTTTTGGCAGATGCCCTTTGAAGGGGTTGTAGGGCAGACAGAATGAGAATGGAATCTTGGTGGATGTTTAATTTTCCATTGGCTTCATCAGTGAACATGTGTGACTCTCATTCCAAAATATCGTGGGACTTGCCTCATATATTTTTGATACATGTCATCCAAGGATGTGGAACCCTTCTTCCTAAATTTGCGGGGACTTGTACCTGGCATCATCTGTTTTTGGCACATGCACTTTGAGGGGGCTATAGGGCAGATGACATGAGAATGGAATCTTGGTGGATGTTTAATGCTCCATTGGTTTCATCAATGAACTGCAGCTCCAACTATACTTTGATCAAAATTGGTTAATGATCCAGAATTTTTGGTAATAGGTTCCCTATTTCAATGCGAATGTCTGATGTAACTTTGAATTTATTGTAATTTAGGATCAATGTTAGCTAGCATATATTTGATATTGCTTCAAGTTGAGAATTGGTTTTCTTTCAATCAACATTTTTTATAGTTTTTTATATGGCATTAGCTATGTTGTTCAAGTTATGTCATTACTATGGAATCCATTTGACTTCCTTATCAACAATAATCAATGAATGTTTCACATGCCTCTTCTATGATGAATGCATGACCACTACAAAGTTATTAGTTGACTCCGAGTCCCATATGAGTGGCCAGAGACCTAATCCGAGTTTCTTCCTTCCAACCTTGGATGGTGGAAATCATTGATTTAATAATGGAAGCATAATGATATGATTTATGGCATGTCCTTCAATTTATGCAGGGCTAGATTAGCTTCAAGAGTGGACACCATTGAAGAGAGATAATTGAAAAGCACCTAGAATTCATGTGGCTCATCCTATGACTGTATAAAGTTTGAATGCACACAGAAGCGCTGCAGAGTAGCTATGGGCAATTATATTTGGAATGTGTGATATCATGTGGATGCATGGATATTTGATGGGTAATGTCTTGTCATTTTCTCACATCAAGTTTAGATTAGAACACAAACCAACTTTTGCACAATCTCTTAATTTTTATGCTTGTCTATGGATTTTTGTCTATATTGCATGAGTTAAAGGGAAGTGGCCCATAAATTGTTTCTTTACTTACAGTTCTCTTTATGAGTTAATTTTTAAATGGAAATCACTGATTTAATAATGGTACATACATGATATGACTTATGGCATGTCCTTCAATTTACGCAGGTCCGGGTTAGCTTCAAGAGTGGATACTGCTGAAGAGAGATAATTGAAAAGCACCTAGAATTCATATGGCTCATCCTATGTCTGTAATAAAATTTGAAGGAACAGAGAAGCACTGCAACGCAACTGTGGGTAATTATATTTCGAATGTGTGAGATCATATGGATGCATGGATATTTGATGGGCAATTTCTTGTCATTTGCTCACATCAAGTTTTGATTAGAAGACCAGACAACTTTTGTAGAATCTCTTAATTTTTATGCTTGTCCATGTCTTTTGCTCTATATTGCACGAGTTAAAGGGAAGTGACCCGAAAATTATTACTCCTTGTTACATTTTATATATGAGTTGACACGTTGGAGGATGTTGGTGATGCCCTCCATCTCTTAGGGCATCTCTTCCACAAAGGGGACATTTGGGAGATGTCCTTCTTAGAGGGGAAACACTCTGGGGTGTTGATTCTTACGCAGGAACGTCTAAAAATTCCTTGTCCATGGGCTATTTTATGGTGTCAACATTGATTTGATGCCATTTTAAGCCAACTACATAAAAACTAAATCATTCACCAATTCGAAGCCTAACCTATGTCCAAAAATGTGGACAATTGCAGTAGCTTTAGAGGGTCCTTTTTTGAAGTTATATGCTCGGAGATTGTTATTTGTTTTTCAGGTTAGAGATTCAAAGGGTAGTAATGAATTTTTGTTGTGGGAAGCCAAAATATTGAAAAAAATTAGGTTTGCAGTTTCAATATTCAGACCAATAAGTTATTCTTTTACCTCCAGGTTCAATTGAAAATATTTTTTTCATTTTGAAATCATTTTAATTTCTGGTAGCAAGCATTTTTCTTTCCTTATCATTCTTCTTTATGACCACAACTTTACAAGTTATAATTTTGAAGTGGAGGGAGATGACCATATTGTATTTATTTAGGATTCATCATATTTGTTTATGTATTTTTCTATGTGTGGTAGTACACCCAAATGATCAATAATAATGATCAATTCTTGATCGACCTTGTTTCTTTGTCCATGTTGAGTTGGACCTAAAGCTTTATAGAAACATTTTCCTTAATGCCATTTCATAGAGACCTATAATCGAGCTTAGGATTAGTGGATGCTTCCATCACTGTGTCTATCATTTAGAACCTAGATACAATACATTCATCTATTTGAAATTTGAGTGCCTTTAGAGCTAGAACTTTGTAGCAATACTTGCAAGGGTATCGAACTTGAGGGCTTCATATGAAGACACGAAGAAAGAGGAATGTGTATAGGGAAGTTCAGGACACATGTTTGATACTTCCACACATGTTGAGGGCATGCCAATAGAAATGTCGTTGTTGTTGGATACACTGGCATTGGTTAGCTTCAGAAAAGTTCTCTGTCAACTATGTTGTTTTCATGAAGTAATATTTCCAACGAAGAGGATAAAGACTTGGCTTGCCTAGGACATAATGGTGTTGTTCTTGCATGTATTTGTGATTTATTATTATTCCACCACTAATAAATTCATTACATAGCTGCTTGTTTAATAATATATTACAACAATGACTTGTTAAAGGAAAAATATTTCGGTTTGTTTGAACGCCATCAATTGAAAAAAAAATTAGCTTTGAATTAGAAAATTGGAATATATAAATTGAAAAATATGTTTTTTGATCAAATATTATATAGGGCCATTACATGATCATTAAAAAAAACAGTGATGTCAATAAGCAATGATTTTGGACAAATGAATTACATAACACTCCAACTCAAAAACATGTTAGCATATTCAGTTTTGTGTGCATTAGAGAAAAATGAATGAGTAACATTAAAATTTTTCTTTTAATATTTATGGAATAATTTTAGAGATTTAAAATGGAAATTGCATGTGCTAATCTTGCTCAATTAATTATAGGGAAAAAAAGGGGAATACATAATTTGTTGGCTTCTTGGAATTGGATTCCTTTTCTCTCGGAATGGTATGCTGACAATTGAAGATTACTATGTTGAAGCTATATACCAGGTTAGTATCACAATTTATAAATTTTGTCTTATTATTTTCTACTTTATTGTTGTAATCTTGTGTTAGCAATACTTTGCTCCACCCATTAGATTTCTAGTGACCAGTTTTATTGTCAAATTGTCATTGCTTCGTAAAGAAAACTAGAGGAAACAATACAACTACAAAAATGAATCATGAAACATTCTTAATAGAAATTGTTAGCTCCAATATGTTCGATTATGTTAGATAAAATCAAAATTGTAATGTACCATAAGCATGGGAATTCAAAATACTGGAATAGAAATGTGTGTGTCTATTTGCATTTATTACTTTAGTTGAAGATAACATTTCATGAACAAATTTGGTACATTGAGAACATAGTAGGTACAAAGTTTATTCTATGGTGACGTTTTATTTGCTTTGTTTACATAGGTCATCTGGCCACAGTCACCTTGCTACCTCGCTTGTGGGCGGGCTGCTAGGGTGGTGCAGGGAGAGGCTGCGGTAGCCCCCCCCGCGCCACCCTGGCGGCCTGACCACCCACAAGCGGGGGGGGGGGGGTGATTTTCGGAATCACCCCACCAGCCTGTGGGTGGGTGTGCGTCGGGGTGGCACAGGTGGAGGGGGTAGTGCATGATATATGTGTATAGTCCTTTTATTAGTTTGTGTATTCCTGGTATCCGTACGGTAGGGTGGTCTATTAAAAATTTTAACAGATGTAAATGATGATCAAAGTTAATATGTTTTCGTTATTTACTGATTTATGTGTTTCTTTTTTCAGGAAAATGGCATTAAAGAAGATTTTTGTGAATCTTTCTGGACTAAAGACTCTTAAAGGTGGATCTTCAAAAAACATTGGTGAACGAACTCCACCTGAGCTGATGGCTACAAATATTTCAATTGTCTCAAATGATAAGAAGATGATTTGATACTGGAAAAATTCAAAAGAAGTGAAATTTCCATCAAGAATCTGGTATGTGAAAGAAAAAGAAAGCCAAAATGTGAATATATATCTATATATTGATATATCGAATAATAATGGAATTTATGAAGTGATGGGAAGAGTCATAGACATGTGTTCAGTACCGAACATTGAAGTTGTTTACATACTTACAAAAGCGCCCAAGTCACATGTAAGGATCTATCATATTCGTTGTATGACACGAGAGAGGTATCTACAAAGTTGTGTAAACAAATCATAAATGAGATGAAACAAAATATCGTAAGTATTTTTTATATATTTGTATTTTGCATTCTTGTAACTGTCTCAATATATTTTTTGAACTTAGTTTTTATTCACATATAATATTTTGTTTGGCAGAATTTTGTTGAAAGTTGTTCAATTAGCTTGGGAGGCATTGATTTCATAGAGCATGATATTATAAAACTTTTCAGGGGTTTCTACTCAGTGTCAGAAGAAGATATGGCAAACAAGCAAAATGTAGTAATTGATGATGCTACAAAACTACATCCAAGGGATCAGAAAAAAAGGCCTCTAGTGGATAAATCTAGCAAGGGTAGACAAGTTACTCTTGAAGACGATGAAGTTGAAACTGACAATGAAGAGTATGTTGTTGCTACTAAAGATGAGATTGGAACTAAGAAGAGCCATAAAAGACCAAAAGTAACAATGCCCAAGAATAAATATGTTACAGTTAATGATGAAAATGTTATGAGGAAGAAAAGAAAAGCTGAAGATTTTGAAGTAGTCATTATTAATAGTCACTAACCTAGTGAAACTTCAAAAGAAAACAGAGAAATCACTACACCAGGAGCTAATTTAGAGGACGGCATTATCAAAACAAAACAAAATGCCATTCGAAAAAATTTGACAAAGAGAAACTTAATTAAGGGTGGTTGTACATTTCAGCTTAATGTCAGACAAAACTATAAGGCAAGTGAAGGACAATGTCAATATCAAATCAGAAAGCCACATCATCTGCATGTTCACAACTTGGAGACATTGATGAGGTACAATTCATATGCTCATGTGCTTAGTTATGTGCTTCTTTTTGATCCACTTCATGTTCCCAACAAAGAAGCATCTGATAAGTCAAAATGTTTTGAATACAATTATTATGTGCTTGGGGGGAAACATTATCTATAAGCTCAAAGACAATTGATGGAGGAATATCCCAATAACCCATGTTTTGAAACAATGAAATGTATCATTTATGTTGGTTTATCAGATACATAAGTAAAGTTAATGGCATGGGACCATAATTCAGATAATGAGTATAGGATGTCTATGACTTTCATCCAAAGGGTTAGATTTATTCATAGTGATTTTGAAGAAAAAAGTGGTGGGGATAGGATAAATGTTACTGTAGATTTCCAAAAGTAATTTGGTATGGAAATAGGCTATCCAATTGAAGAGAAAATCAATTCAAAAGGTGGAAAAGGTGACAAATTAAGTGATTTATTCAAAGGTGTTGATAACATTTTCCAGTTGGCATTTAGAACTGAAGATATATGGGAGTTGATTAATGAGATTTTTAGCATGTGGGAAAACATTGGCATTAAAAAATAGAAGGTTAAAATGTTTAAGCCATTGATGTGTAGCAGCAGTAAATCAGGTCCTGAAATGAAGCAACTTCCAGAAAATATGACTATCACATCTTGGAGAGCATTGCAAAGAGTGAAAGATGAAAAAATTGTCAAAGCAATATTATCTCGTGTGAGGTCAGGGGAATTATCATTGGAGGAAATGTCTGAGGAATTTCAAAAGTAAGTTTGTTGAATTATTTTTATTTATTTCTAGATTATAATTTTCTTTTAGATATAACATATTGTTCTTGGTAGTATTTCTAACACATATCATTATATTAAATTTTTGTTACTTTATCTATGCAGTGACAAAGTTTACATGAAAATTCAAGAAAAAATCGTTAAATTGTTGAATGAATTTAGTTGGGATGATGTTGTACGCAACTATCTAGATTCAAGTTCTACATCAACATTAAAAGTTTTTTTTTTTTTGTAAGCTAAGGAGGGACCATTCTTTTTCCATTACTTCGAATTGAAACCAATACATTTTCATGGTGGCCTCAACCCACCTCGAAGGGAAACCGGGTCTGTTAGCCACCTTAAGTTTTTGACAGCCATCCAAAAACAAAAAATACTAATTCTTCTTGTCCAGGCTATGTAAACTAAACATTCAAAAAGATTACTACTGCTTCTTGTTTGCATTATAAACTGAAACTAGACACAAAAACTATCCACCAGCATTCAAAAACTATGGGGAGCATATACATATCTTCAGATATTAACTCGCCATGGCTTCTTGTTAATCATCTTCTTTCTTTATACCCGGGTTGATCTTCTTTATCTGCTGTTGTATCTCTTCCAGTTTTTGTCCTGCATTATCAGGGTGATCTGAATGTTCTGCATTTCTTTCTTCAAATTAGGAATTCCCTGGGACAATTCAGCCATCTCCATGGCAACCTGTTCCATAGCCTTAGCCAACAGCCTTTTCATAACCCAGTATACATGCAAGGCTTGTTTATACAGAGTCATGCGTCCTCTAGTATTCCCTGGATTCGGTAGCAGGTATTCCTAATCTTCCATTCCTGATCCTGATTGACCCTGGGCCGCTTCTTCCTCCAATTGCTAAATTATTCTTCTGATGTCCTCATTAGTGTTTTCACAGTAGTCTTGTTCTGCGAACTGTATCATCTTCTTCAATGTTTTTCTATATTTTCTTGCTGGTAGTGGTTTG
Source organism: Pinus taeda (assembly GCA_000404065.3). NCBI lineage: Eukaryota > Viridiplantae > Streptophyta > Pinopsida > Pinales > Pinaceae > Pinus > Pinus taeda. The sequence continues at coordinate 96,177 of APFE031086727.1, forward strand.
TGCTCCTCCCATTTCCCTTCCAACCATTCTCTTCCTCTACTGCATCGGCCTCGTCCCTGTCTTGCTCTTCCTCTATTCCTCTGATTTCCTCTGCCTCCCAGACCTTTCATACCCGAGGTGCTCCCGAAGTCGCCTCCCTCTTCTCACCCTTTGCTTCTCCTATCTCCATACTTCCTTTCTTCCTGTGGTTTGTCCTTTGTTAACCCCTCATCCTCCCATACCCTCTTTCTTGGTTGCTCAGATCTGTCCTGGTCGGGATCAAACATTTCCACTTCATCCTCGGTATCGTCCTGAACTGTCTGATACTGCTCTGCATTTTCTCCAACCTCGATTCCTTTCCCTTTTTTTTCCTGGCTTCTCTGACCTCTGGTCTCCTTGTCCACTTCTCTTCTCATTCTCCTCTTCGTTGCCATTCGATTCCTCCTTCCGGCTCTGCCTGGTTGTTCTCTCTACCTCCTCTACCTTTCTGTGAACCTAACTGGTGTTTTGGCCACCCTGTCTCTTCGCAAATTCTCTGCAGTTTCATTTAACGACCTCCTTCCTTTATCTCGCCTTCCTCCTTTATGATATCCCTTCTACCGTTTCTCCTCATTTCTCTTCTCTCGAATCTCCTGCCATCTGCCGTTTTCGTGATCGCCCACCTCCCTCCATCCTTCTTCTATGCCATCGTACCCACGTCTAATCTCTGCAACATTACCTCCACCAACATCATCCTTCATTACTTCATCGTCGTTCCTCCTCGAAATGTTATCCTTTCTGCTAATCTCTCTGTACACCTTCATCATTACCCAAATTCCTTTTACCTTGCCATCATCCCTTACTTGAGTTGTATTAATTGCCTTGATCACCACCATTATCACCCCGATCGGGGGTATTAAATTTTTTTTTTTTTTTATCTTGCATTTAGAAAGGTATTATAAATTCATTTTTATTCATCTGCGTACTATTTTAAATTTATAACTTACACATATATATGTTTATTTTATAAAAGATGAAAAAGTATGATAATGGAGCACCAAATAGTTTCAGAACCTTTATTGAAAAAATAAAGATCGAAAGACTGAAGAAGAAATGTATTAAGAATGTTGAACTTGATCCAACTCTTACTCATTTCATTTGGAATGGGCTAGACACTATTCAATATCAAGTAATATAAGGTGACTGTGAAGACATTACTAAACTCATACCTAAAAGGGATTATGCCCTAGTTATTGCAGATATTCCCCATGGTTTCAATATTCCAAATATTGACTATGATAGTGACCCTTATACTTATCAAACTCTTAGTAAAGTGGTTGCGGGATTTCTAGAAGTCACGTCATCACCATTATGGAGATTTATGACATTTCATTTAGACACACAATTGGCAATTTTATTGTCAAGCTTCAAGGGGAAAACAAATTCAAGGATGTAGCTTTTATGGTAAGACGTTTAAAATGTATATTTGATTAATGTTGAAAAATTTATTTATGTACAAGTTAATTGATCTTTTACTATTTCATGTTACAGGCAAAAGTCAAATTTTCTTAACCGTGAAGATCAACTATTTATAAATGATTGTGAGTTCATCCATATTGATAGTTGGGCAAAAGATGATAGCTATATGCCTATGATTTTTAATCCAGTAGATGGAAGATTCATAGCCAAATACTGATTTATGATGTTGTTGTGAAAAAAATAGCATACGAAGACAAAGAAGCAAAAGGAGAGATAGTTAACATTTATAAAAAACTACAATTATTGATTAACTATCTTATAGACATATGTTCAAATGAAGGAGATTGGGTTCTGGATTTATTTTCTAGCTCAGATAAGTTTTAATGTATGGAATTGAATTTCAATATGTTATTTTTAGTTAATATGTTATTGTACTAATTTACTTCATTATTTCTTTTGCGTTTGATAACAACACTAACATGTTGCTTTCAAAAATGAAAAAATTGCATTACAATTGAAAAAGATACAATACAGTGCAATTTCATTCAACAAATAATTAATGCTCTTCAATTTCTTCCAGATGCAATGCAAGAAATTGGGTTGAAGAAAGGGGACTTTAGTGAATCACATGCGGCATAAAAGGCAAAGGAACCCCAACCACCATTACACGAAATGATTGGAAAGGCACGTACATTGGGAGATTCGCAGACATCAAAGATCCATTAGAAGAGGAAAATGACGCAGAAAATATTGTGGAAGAGGACAATGATGAAACTCTAGAGGACGAAGAGTTTGAATTATGTGACATTGTTGATTAAATTTAAGTTATGCTTGGAAATCAAGCTTATTTTTTGTAACTATTAATTAGTTATACTTGTAATGTTTTGACTCTGACATGTTATGAGAAGAATATACACTCAATTAAGGTTGTTATGTGCTCATTATTTGTATTATGTGATTTTCGCATTAATTTTTAAGTTAATAATTATTTTTTGATAAAAAAGATGATTATTATTTTTTTTGACATGAAATTCATAAAAAAAAACTGTTATTTAACCATTTTTAGTTAAAATTTTCCTACAAAAATTGTGATTGTGACATGTCATTTCTAGCAAAAAAATTATCAAAACGTCTATTTTTATAGTTATATTTATGTTAAAAATGGTTATTTTTATGTCAATTGTTAAAAAATATTGTTTTTTAGAGACAATTATTTCATGTGTATTGAAAAATTAATTAACGATGTATAAATATGTAGAATATCAAAAATTCAAAATATCGACCATCTTCTTTAAATATGCAAAACAATAAAAACCTCACTAAAAAAAAAAACAGATAACTACATTAGTTCCCATTTCAAAGTTTACATTATTTTTGTATTGATTTTATTTAATGACATTATTGTATGTTCCTTTGCCTTTTTACTTGTGCTTCAACACTAAAATATTTTTTCCTTTTATGTTGCTAGTAGTCTTTCTAGTTTAGCTGCTTGAAATTTGAAATATGGGCGCTAGGGAAATTGCAAAGCTTAAAGGTGTATTTAGTTGTTTTATTATTAAAGCTTCCTTTGACTACCACTAAATCAAAATATGGACACGACACTTTATAAAAAAATGTGCGCTGCATTAAGCAGCTGCTGGGAGCTAAGAGATCTTGACCCCTAGATATCTACATAACTTACAAGCCAAAAAATAACAAATGCCAGATAGGCCACATGTATAGTACAAACTTTAAAAGGAAATATATTGAAATTAAAGTAGGGCTAGTTGGCCCACTCAAGTTTTCAAGCCATGCAATAGTAGGAATCATTACTATTAGGCAGATGATCTTCTTTGTCATTTTGGGGCGGCCTCCAACCTTGAACAGTGGACCTAAGACCAGTGATAGTGGGTTCCCAAACATCATCTCATTGATTAGGTTTGGGAGGCTTCTCATCCTTGGAGACAATGAGATCCAGGCAACAAAACTTTTCATTTTGGGAGGGACATGGAGGATTTAGCTATGGTGACTTTCGTAATGCTCCCAAAATGCATGGGTCGCTTAGTCTCAATAGTGATCTTTAGACCAAAAAGACCGAGCAGAATGGGTAGGGTTAGTAAAGGGTTCCTTGCTCATGTTGCAAGGTGCACTACCTTAAAACTTTAGAGGTTGGCATAGATACCCAATCTCTATCTCCACCTTGCAAACCTATGCTTAGATCTGCAAATGGAGGTTTGAAACTTTGAACAAATTAGGAAGCCATCATCCCAGGTAAAGCATTTACTATGCTGACTTTGGTTAAACAGATACTCATTTCTTCTCTTGCATATGCAGAAATAGATTTCAATTCCAATAATTTTCCATGCTGCATTAGTGTCAATGTTCCAAGGAAGTCTGTCTCCTAATAGGGTGGCTTTCTAAGAGACATAGTGTTAGTTTTACCTCTTGCTGTTGATATGTTCTTCTTTAGCAAAGGTGTAGCATGTTTTGTAGCAGAAGTACCTCAGTTCCTGTCCATAGCAGAAAGAGGCACACTAGTTGAGATCACGTTAGTGTTGATGCTAATTTTATGCAATAATGGTATGTTCTATGCTTTAGAGCAATTTTACTTCAATTTTTTTACTAACCCAGTATCAATATTCAAATCAGAAATCACATCAACATGATAGTAAAACGCAGATAGAACATAAACATAAAGTTGTAGTCTAAAAATTATGCTTTTTTCCCGGAAAGTTATTGAAATTCTGGTCATATTTTGAAAAAATCTAGCAGGCATTTTTGTAAATACAAGTAAAATATTCCAAAATTAATAATTTTAGGTGCCCTAGACATTTTTTATGGTGCTGAATCCATTTCCACCATCAAAAACATGATTCAAACACTACATCTACAAGATTTTTTTATTTTTTTTCCTGGATTCCGGCCACTTTTCACTGTCCGGGAAATTCATCTGCCTCTGTAGACGACTCCAAACATAAACAGTAGAAGACAAGCCAAGAGAAGAGGACACAACATGTGGCACTAGTCAGGGACAAAACCCAATGTGGGGAAACCCTTGATCAAATATTTTTTTAGTTTTCAATAGTTTAGCAAAGAGAGATAGTACAATTTACAAATATGATAATTTATAACAGGAGCAAAAGAGCCCCAACCAGAAAAGTCAATGCCGGTCAACAGGGAAGATTTGACCCTCAGCAAATCTGTCAACTTTAATCAACTTTGGCCTCCAAATAAAAAGATGAAACAACCCTCAAAATAGTCAAATTCAGCCCAATCAAAGTTTAGTCAGACAGACCACCTGCAGTCAGCCCTAGCTATAGTCAACGTTGGTGAACATTCAACGTTTAACCTCGATTTTTGTGCCCAGAAAGGTGGCCTTCCCAAACAAAGACAACCCTCACAAAACCACAGTCAAAGGCAGTCAACACATGTTGGTGAACACTTGGTCAAATTGTCCAGAAATTCAATCTCTTGAAATTTTGGCCTCCTGAAATTTCGCTCTCCTGAAATTTTAGACGTGTGGAGAGAGAGAGGCCCATAAATCCATACCCAATCTACAAGGAGAGAGAGAGAGAGAGAAGTGTGAAGATGAGTGTGTCAAAATGAGGCTAAGGCATCATGTATTTACAACAAATGTTGAGGATAAATAGACGTGACTGTTGGGCTTTTGAGCCTACATAAGTTTGTGGGCCGACCTTGACAATTTGTCCATAATCAAAATAAACTCATAAATTTATTTCTACATGTCGGAATTGGATGATCTTTAGATCAATCCTACACCTCTCAGAAAGAGGAATCCAAGAAAAATATCATCTATCATAAATAAGATGGCCCATGTGGAGTTTGGCCCTAGTTGCCAATTTTAACAATTGAAGAGCAATAGTGCAGTTATGTAGACTCCTAACTGGAACTTGCAAAAATACACTCATCCTCCTTGACTATCACTAATTACACACACACACACGCACAACTGATGAGAAAATATAGAAAAATACAAAATAACATAAAACCCATAACTTATGGTCAGTTGTTTCAAAAAAGGATGTTGGAAGCTTCTGAAGTATATATGGATTTGAAGACATTAAGGTTTGCCCAGAATAGGCCCCATATTGGACATATTCAAATATGAAATTAAAAAGGCTTCAAGCAGACAAAACATCACACTTTCATCCTTTTCCATGTTTAAATAAACACTAAAACAATAATATAATTGGCCTTATAATGCGATATGGCAACCCTGAAAATTTTCATGACAACGCTCTGGAACTACCCCAAAGAAGCCTTTAGGTCCCAACACTCTAGTCTAGAGTTTTATCCACCATGAATCATAAATGGCAAAGTGACGAGTCCTCTTTTATAGGCTCTCCTTGGTTAGCCTCACTCTCATATGTTAAAACAATTCTAAGTCCAAATAATTAAATTAATTGAAATCATGAAAGTTACGATTTAATCCTACCTTTCCAGATTGACTTTGTTCCTCATGGGTAGGAGTCACTTTAGGCCTAGTTGGTTGAAAGATTCTCTCCAACTATTTAGGCTCCTAAATTAGTGTGTTTTTAAGATATTTTATCAACCATATTGTCCAAGATAAACTTACTCTCTTGAGACAAACTTTTCATGTATTTATTTGTACTATTAGTAATATTATCCTTCTTTGGATATTACATTAAGAGTGCCAGAAATATAATACAGTAAGGCTATTAGGTCTTTTCCGCCCTGTCTAATTTGGGTAATATTTTTGCTATTTATTTTATGAGTGTTTTATTAGTTTATTAAATTCCTTCACGTGGTATCGGAGCTGATGGAGATTTTAGATTTACAGCTGGAACATTGTGGAATTGTTGCGTAAGGACTGTGTGGACAATGAGTTTGTGTTGGTAAGTATGGAAGAGAATGTGGATTGTGTGAAGCCATTGAATAGAGAACATAAACCCTGGTTGCAAAGGAGAGCAACAATTGCAGCAACTGTGAGGACATAAAAGAGTGCGCAAAGACTTTGTGTTGGCACTGGAGAAAAGCCGCTAGCTGGTTAAGATAAAAGGCAATAGAAGGTTGGTTTTTGAAATCGGTTCTCGGAGAAACCTGCGTCAAGTAACCCGAAAAGCCCTGTTCTTTAATATTTGAGAGAGATTGTCATAACGACGGCTTGAATCCTTCAACCTTCGCACCAGACATTAAGCTTGAACACGCAATCTCCCAGAAGAGGTTCTTCGAACGCTGTTTTGATGTGGGCATGGCGGAGCAGCATGCTATGACATTTGCAGCAGTGCTTGCTGTCGATTGACAGTTGAAGGCATCACTATTAAAGAATCTGATCCATATAGTAGATGTGGCTATGAGCATGTGGAACCCACAACAACATGGCATGATAACAAAATCTTACGGATCAACCAGATAGGCATCCATTTTGTTTGACAAGTTATTTTCTTTTTGCAGCTTTAGCTTCATTTTGTGGATGTTACTAGATTTGACCCTGAGACCATGAGACCGACTCTCAGTTTATAAGCTGACACCTTAGATGAAGATGAGAGGGAAATAATAATCGCAGAAGAAGAATACGTTCTCAAATTCAAGTATAAGAGGATGGGCGGCAACATTCAATAGTTGTTGGGGCAACGATGCTGATAACGGTAGTGAAGCAGTGCGATCATCAATTATCATCGTTGACTGGAGAGCTAGAGGATGCATCAAAGATACTATTCAAAAGGCATGGAGGAACCTGCATAAAAAACTGTGCGGGAAATGTGTTAATATCTCCAACAAAAATTTTAAGAGCTTGATAATGGAGGTGGTGGCTTAGCTGACATGGAATGGAATGCTACAGCGTGTACTGAGCTGGCTGACAGTCAGGTGTTAAATCGAAGTAGAATTTGGGAGTCGAGATTGCCTCTGCGTGACTGCTGACGTCTACGCTAGACGTAATCTCAATTAATGAACTGAGAACGACAAGGAGCATATTGGAAAGTTGAATGGAGCCACTTGTGTATATATATATATTAATATTTGTAGAAACAGTTATTGACTGCAAAAGCAGATTGGACCAGGCTCTTCGGGCCATGCCATTGCCAACATCCGTGGGGGAAAATTATTGCAATCCTAGAGGTTTTCTTCAATCCCTTTGCTCAAATTCATGCTAAATAACATATGTGTTCATTTCGGGTGATTGGTGCAATGGCGGCGTGGAGCATGTAGTGCCGTGAATATATACCAGTGGTATATATATTGGTAATTCGATTCATTGTTTGGATTAACCCTGTCGCTGCACCATCAAGCCCTTGGGCGCGTCCGATGCGTGGAATGAGATGTATTAATTAAGTGCAGATAATGCGCCACCTCCTGTACATGACCACTCGGAGATGCATATCAGTGCATAGAATTTTTATTAACGAAGTCATTTTCTAGCGTTGACCAAGGGATGCCGCTGCCTAGTTTCCTTGTTGCGTTAAAGAGAAGTGACGGTGCAGATAAAGGGAAGATAGATCTACGCGGAAGAAAAATGTTGAGCCTGGGAATGAGCTCATGATAAGGTAATTATTTGTACTTTCTATAAGGTAATTTGATAACCATCTATGGTCATGACATGTTTGACATAGAAGTAGGCCCTATCATAGTTGAATTCATGAACAAACCAAATTCAAAAGGTTCCACTTTTTTATTGGATTGGTTGCCTCCAATGCTACCAGTTAATGTTCGGTATTGGTTGCTAGCAGAATAGTATGCGCGACCAAAAATTTCTGAACGACCTCGGCCTCAATAACAGTATTCACATTATCTATTATCTCTCGAACCAAAGCAATGCATAGTGTGTGCCTTATCTTTTTACATGCATTAAACTTAAAAGTTTGAAAGTGAATTCACCTTTCATAAAGTGATTTTATAAAATCCATAAAATTGCTTTTAATGGAAGTTTAAGGTGGATTAATTCTCTTTTATTTTGAGAGATATAAGGAGTAGAGAAATAAGTTATATTTTTTAAACTAGTGTTTTTGGGAGAGATAAGGAGTGGATAAATATTTTGGAGCCATAAGGGTGAAGATTGAGATTAACTATGTAATAAGGTTGATGTTTTGTGGAATGATAAGGTGAAAGTATTTTTAAATTTGGAGCAATAAGGTGTGATTTATAGATCTTTGGAGTGATAAAGTTGTAACTTGTGGATTGAAAAGTTCTTTTTAATTTTGAAGACAAGTTGCTTCAAGATTTTGCTAGCTTGGCATTCTCATTGTTTGAGAAATTTCAATCACAATGTTGTGAAGGTTGATGTACTCCAATATTTAATAAAAACATAATTTTTGTGTGGTGTTGAACTATTCTAGATCCACTCGAAATTGAATAAGGGGATCTTAGGTACACTGTGAGAGTGTTTGTGATCACGTATGATTCTTGATATTGTTTTTGTTTTGTGTTTAGTTTTGACACTAACCTTCATATGGTATCCTTCTAATATGGTACATATGTAGCACACAACAAATTAGCAAATTGCATGAACACAATCATTTTCATTCAAGCTTATGTAATCAAGCAAACTACACACAATCACATGCACTTGTGCAACTACAACACATAATCAAAGTTAGCAACATCAACATTCTACATCAGCAAGGAAATTCACGCAAGGAAATCAAGTTAAATGCAACTACAAACTCATGCATTTCAAAATACTTTATCAACATTCAACGACAATTGGTCATTGTGTAACTTTCAAAATCATAATTTGTAAGTTAACTTGTAAACACACTCAAATAACATTGAGTTGAATTGTAAAGGTGTATTCTCGGTCAAAACCAACACCCAAATTGTGAATTTATAGGAGGTAAAGTGAGTCAATTCTCATCAACTGGGTCAATTAAGTGAGTCAATTCAAGTGAGTCAATATCATTTGAACTTGTCATTATAAACATTGGATACATTTTCAGTGGTATCTGACACCCTCATCCTAGTACAAAATTCAAGCGAGCATGACAAAATTCAACCGAGTGTGAAGTTAATTGCAGCGAATCAAGCGAGCGTGAAATTGATTAAAGAAAGTACAAGCGAGCGTGTCAAAAGTCATAATGGGTAAAGGAGGAAAACACCTTCAAAGTGAAGAAATAGAAATTAAAGGTTTGAAAGATTTCAATCGTGAGTTACAAAACACAATTGAAATACTGGAATGGAAGCTGAAGCAGAATCAAGGCTCAATCAATGAAATGACCAGTACATTAGAAGCAGTAAAAGACTTTCAAATTGAGCTTGAAATGAAAGAAAAAATCATTCATGCACTTGAAATTAAGTTAAGTGAAAAGCAAGATTTACTAGATGCACAATGTGTAGAGAAGACAGATGCAAGTTGTGACTCAAAAGACCTCATCACAACAACAAATGAATGTTGTGATACAAGTGATCTTATTCATCATATTAATTAAAGTTGTGACACAGATGAATTAATCAAACAGATTGATGTCAGTTGCGACACAAGCGATCTTATTCAACTAGTTGTACTACTTAATGATGCAACAAGTAGTACGAAAGACCAAATTGATCAGATTGATATAGCAGGTCAAACATATGAATTGTTAATGCTTGATGCCCAGTACGACATAGAAGGTTTAATAAATCAAGGGCAAGATGTTAGCAACAGCAGCAAGTATGAAGAATAATAGCAAGATAGCCTTTCCAAGAAAGTGATCAGACCTTGGGAAGAAATCTACTTCAACAAAGATCGACATGGCCTAGGATACAACAAAGAAAACACTTTGTTTGTTCTAGATTTCTAAAAACCAGTTCAATTTGCAAGTGCTAGTTTTCTAGACAGTGATCAGAATATGGTTAAGTGTAACCATTGTAAGTGAAATGGCCATATGGAGAGTAAATGCTTTGACCTCCATCCTTGTCACCATTGTGGCAAGAAAAATCATTCATTCAAAAGAAGCGGCAAGAGAAACCACCTACCCAGAGTGAAGATTAATTACTCATGGATTGATCCTTGGAAGTGGTCATCTACATTCAAATAGTTGTCTATGTGTTATCGAAGGATTTAGTATCACATGAAGAATAATTCTATAGTAAAATGAAGATTGTGAAACTCTCCTACACCTAAAGGGGAGGAGTTCAGAAATCAAGTGAAAATAATTGTCTCTCCATTTAGTTGACAAAGGGTGGAAATGATAATGGAATTGAAGGTGGTTGTCAGACTGAATGTCTTAACAACATTGGAAAAAGCAGCCAATGGAAAGTCTTCATCAAATCAACCAGTGGGCATCCTCATCAGCCAGTGGGCATCGAAAAAGCATATAGTGGGCATCATCAGCAAATTCGCCAATGGGTGTTCAACAAACAATAGTAGCAATGAGCAGTTTTCAACAAACAACATTGAGCAGTTTTGACATCAGCAAATTCACCAGTGGGCATTCTCAGTATTTTGTTTGTGGACAAAGCAAACCTGCTAGTGGGCGTCATCAAAATTTTGTTAGTGGACATGGGATGTTGATTGAAAGAAAAGAACAAATGGATCCTTTTGTAGCTTGGCACATAATGGAGTCAGCAAGAAAAATTTCAGAGATGACTTCAGACTTACAACTAACTCATGTTCTCTTCTGATTAGAGTTTTTTCAGTACCCATCTTTGGTGGTTTTTCAGGCAGTGTTTTTGAGGATCAACAGATTCAACATGGGAACTTGGGAGATGGTACTGGGTTCTTATTTTGGACTTATCATTTAGGGGGGGAATGTTAGCCTCACTCACATTGTTAAAACAATTCTAAGTGCAAATAATTAAATTAATTAAAACCATGAAAGTTAGGATTTAATCCTACCATTCTAGATTGAGTTTGTTCCTCATGGGTAGGAGTCAATTTAGGCCTTGTTGGTTGAGAGATTTTCTCCAACTAGTTATGCTCCTAGATTAGTGTGTTGTTGAGATATTTTCTCAACGAAAATGTCCAAGATAGATTTACTATCTTGATACAAACTTCCTCATGTATTTATTCGTACTATTATCATTCTTTGGATATTACATTGCGAGTGTGAGGAATATAATACAGTAAGGCTCTTAGACATTTTCCGCCATGTCTGGTTTGGTATATTTCTGCTATTTATTTTATGAGTGTTTTTTAGTTTATTAAATTTCTTCATCCTTGTAACCACCTTTTGGAAAAAAATAATACGAGCATTCCTTACGAACCCTCAATAGTAGGGTACTTCACTTGAATGGGTCAATTTCATTGATTTAGATGCTTTGATCAAGTCAAACATGCCACGTGTCATCCCTCCAAGTTGGGCAACCCTCTAGAAGAGTTTTTATGCTTTGAAAATGGGTTGTTCTAGGGGATTGTTCTGCTTCTTGTGCCAAGTGTCATTACCAATGTATTTAGTCTTCCTTATTATGAGGGCTTCCAATTATTTTATTGTTTTACCTATAATAAAAGCCAAAAAATAGGGACATCCTATGTAAGAATGCCAACAAGCGGTCTATCTTGGATTCCCTCCTAACGTGTAGGGCGCTACTCAAACAAAGTCATCATGCCTCCAAATATGTGAATTTTCCTTGAAAACTGTGAGCAATGCCCAAAATGACCTCCAATAGTCCAATTGCATCAAATAATAGAGAAAGGTCCCCTCATAAACCAAGTCTTCTACCAAAAGGCTCTCTTAAACCCCCCTTCAAATATAGCACTCAAGATCTCATACACATGAGTTGGTAACAATAGACCATGGGGTAGATCTATGAAGACAACTACATATTCATTAATCAACCTTTGCTCTTCCCATTTTTTTGTTGGTTTTTGTTCCTGTACCTTGACATGCAAAGCTTTAATGGAATTACATTGAAGGATGAAGCACAAGTTACTTTTAACTATTTTTGTCATTTTGTTTGTGGAAATCGACTTGTTTGCATTATGTTGCGACCTAATCATAACCAGTGTCCTCCTTCAAATTTTATGTACTCATCCAAATTTATTGGAAATTTGGTGAAGGTCTTCAACCTCTACACTCATTACCACATCAATGTCAACTAAAGCCATAATGTAGATATCGTCCTTAGTACATAGTTGTTGAGTTGTACTTTCAATGATTTAACCACTCATGTGCACTCCATCATAACATCATTGGCTACTACGACTTGGAAATTTTGCTATGGATTGACTTTTGACTTTATTGATATTACTAACTTGGAATCTATAAAGTTATGGGTTCTGCCAAACTCAATAAGCATAACTAGAGTACTCCCCTTGACCTTGCTCCTTACTTGCAGGGTTTGATAATGGGTTACCCCATGTATGGTAATTAGGGAAACTATTAGAATCTCTTGTTGATCTGTGTTATCCATGTGAGTAATTTATTCCTCATCCTTTGTTATCTACTCTAGAAATCATGTGGATCTTTCGAGGGCACTAACACTTGTGTGCAACAATATACATAGAAACTAAACTTGGAGGAGAATATGTAGGCTAGCTTGGTGAAACTCTTTAGAGTAGTAGTCCATAGGGCCTTTTTGCTTCGTATTCTAAAAGGGTGGGAAGTAATATTCTTGGATGTAATCCTGAAAGTTCAGATAAAAAGCAGTGACATATTCACCTTGAGTAGTAATTTCATGTTGATCACCTTCATGTTCCTTCATTTGGCACTAATAAAATGCAGGTACTTCTAGGGTAGGGTTGAAAATTGGATTTTCTAATAGTCCTCCATAGGAATATTTTCAAAGATATGTAACAACATACAAATCCAAACCGTTGGTTTAGTCTTTTCGTTGACTACATCAAACTTGTGAATGGTAATCCACTCAAGTAGTGGTTGGTTGATTAATATGATTTCCTTTTGAATTATCTTCATTTTGATGACTCCCATGTTAGGCCTTCATCCCAGTAATGTTTCCTACAAAGAATTTCAATCATTATCATGTCAGTTAGCCTTTTTCTTCGCTCTTGGGGTCTATGTTGATCTTCTTCCTCAATACTACTGCCTTCTTCCCTCCCCTTTTGCTCATTGCCACAATTAATATATAAATGGATTAATTCGCTTGTTTGACGAGGTCTCTCATTCCATCCAAGGCAATCCTTATGTCTTCTTTCACTATAAATTAAATCTTTGGCTTTCTAATTATCTTCCCCATGAGATGCTGAAAAATAAGCCATAGTTGGTGACTGCCCATGAGACCAAGAAAGTGGCTTTGATACAATTGTTATGAACCAAACAATGACAAGCTGATTTTTTGTTTTGAAAGAAATTTGAACAGTGGTAAGTGTTAAATCTCCTAATACCAACCTAGATTTATTTACCTACAACAATTCACTGTCATTCATTAATCCAGGAAATCAAGGTTTTCAACTCACAAAAAATTACAAGGAAAAATGCATTTAATGGAATTTTTAACTTGACCCACATACGATGAATTTGGCCCAAGGAATTCAACCTCTACAAAATCAACCTATGAAGGAACTCGTCCTGGAGTATTCTAGCCCAGCAAATTGCCAGGAAATTGACATTGTGCCTTCCCTTTGAGCTGCTATTGCGCCTTAGGAAATTCGGCCTTGGGAAATCGGTTTCTCCAATCAAATTGACCTCCCACTCTCTTCAAAAAATTGGCCCCCCAATCTCCAAAATTTTTTCCTCTTGATACATGCTCGAATCCTCCTAACCTTTCCTCCTGTGCACTTCAGTCTACTAACCCACTAGCACTAGAGAAAATCGACTTCACTTTTTGTGTCCTCTCTCTTGTGTCTTCACCTATTCCTTAGGCTTCTTTTTATAATCTTCATTAAGCATTGTATAACATGGGTCAACTTTGTCTTTAATGTCAAGTTTGATTCGTGACTCTCCTTCCAAAATATCTTGTGACTTGCACCCAACCTCATCTGTTTTTGACACATGCCATTCAAGGATGTGGAACTTTTCTGCCAAAATTTCCTTGGACTTGCACCTGCCAACATATGTTTTTGGCACATGCCTTTTGAAGGGGCTGTAGGGTAGACAAAACGAGAATGGAATATTGGTGGATGTTTAATTCTCCATTGGCTTCATTATTGAATAGGTGTGACTCTCATTCCAAAATATTGTGGGACTTGCCTCATCTATTTTTGATACATGTGATCCAAGGATGTGGAACCCTTCTTTCTAAATTTGCGGGGACTTGTATCTGGCATCATCTGTTTTTGGCACATGCACTTTGAGGGGGCTATAGGGCAGATGACATGAGAATTGAATCTTTGTGGATGTTTAATACTCCATTGGTTTCATCAATGAAATGTAGCTCCAACTATAGTTTGAGCAAAATTGGTCAATGATCTAGAATTTTTGGTAATAGGTTCCCTACTTCAATGCGAATGTATGATGTAAATTTGAATTTATTGTAATTTAGGATCAATGTCAGCTATCATATATTTGATATTGTTTCAAGTTGAGATTTGGTTCTCTTTCAATCAACATTTTTGATAGTTTTTTTTATATGGCATTAGCTATGTTGTTCAAGTTATGTCATTACTATGGAATCCATTTGACTACCTTATCAACAATGATCAATGAATGTTTCACATGCCTATTTATGATGAATACATGGCCACTACAAAGTTATTAGTTGACTCTGAGGCCCATAGGAGTGGCCAGAGACCTAATATGAGTTTCTTCCTTCCAACCTTGGATGGTAGAAATCATTGATTTAATAATGGAAGCATACATGATATGACTTATGACATGTCCTTCAATTTATGCAGGGCCATGTTAGCTTCAAGAGTGGATACCATTGAAGAGAGATAATTGAAAAGCACTTAGAATTCATATGGCTCATCCTATGACTGTTTAAAATTTGAATGCACACAAAAGCACTACAGAGCAGCTATGGGAAATTAAATTTGGAATGTGTGAGATCATGTGGATGCATGGATATTTGATGGGTAATCTCTTGTCATTTTGTCACATCAATTTTAGATTAGAACACCAACCAATTTTGCACAATCTCTTAATTTTTATGCTTGTCTATGGATTTTTGTCTATATTGCATGAGTTAAAGGGAAGTGGCCCAGAAATTGTTTCTTTATTTACAGTTCTCTTTATGCGTTAATTTTTAAATGGAAACCATTGATTTAATAATGGTACGTACATGATATGATTTATGGCATGTCCTTCAATTTATGCAGGCCCAGGTTAGCTTCAAGAGTGGATGTCGTTGAAGAGAGATAATTAAAAAACACCTAGAATTCATATGGCTCATCCTATGATTGTAATAAAATTTGAAGGGATGCAGAAGCGTTGCAACGCAACTGTGGGTAATTATATTTCGAATGTGTGAGATCATATGGATGCATGGATATTTGATGGGTAATTTCTTGTCATTTTCTCACATCAAGTTTAGATTAGAAGACCAGACAACTTTTGCCAAATCTCTTAATTTTTATGCTTGTCCATGTCTTTTTCTCTATATTGCACGAACTAAAGGGAAGTGGCCCAAAAATTATTCCTCCTTGTTACATATTATATATGAGTGGAGACCCTGGAGGATGTTGGTGATGCCCTACATTTCTTAGGGCATCTCTTCTAAATAAGGGACATTTGGGAGATGTCCTTCTTAGAGGGGAAACACTCTGGGGTGTCACTTATTACTCTAGAACATCTAAACGTTCCTTGTCCATGGGCTATTTTATGGTGTCAACATTGATTTGATGCCATTTTAAGCCAACTACATAAAAACTAAATTATTCACCAATTCGAAGCCTAACCTATGTCCAAAAACGTGGACAATTGCAATAGCTTTAGAGGGTCCTTTTTTGAAGTTATATGATTGGAGATTGTTATTTGTTTGTCGGGTTAGAGATTCAAAGGGTAGTAATGAATTTTTGTTGTGGGAAGCCAAAATATTGAAAAAAATTAGGTTTTTAGTTTCAATATTCAGAACAATAAGTTATTCTTTTACCTCCAGGTTCAATTGAAAATATTTTTTTTCATTTTGAAATCATTTTCATTTCTAGTAGCAAGCATTTTTCTTTCCTTATCATTCTTCTTTACGATCACAACTTTACAAGTTATAATTTTGAAGTGGAGGGAGACGACCATATTGTATTTATTTAGGATTCATCATATTTGTTTATGTGTTTTTCTATGCATGGTAGTACACACAAATGATCAGGAATAATGATCAATTCTTGATAGACCTTGCTTCTTTGTCCATGTTGAGTTGGACCTAAAGATTTATACAAACATTTTGCTTAATGTTATTTCATAGAGACATATAATCGAGCTTAGGATTAGCAGATGCTTCCATCATTGTGTCTATCATTTAGAATCAAGATACAATACATTCATCTATTTGAAATCTGAGTGCCTTTAGAGCTAGAACTTTGTAGCAGTACTTGCAAGAGTATCGAACTTAAGGGCTTCATATGAAGACACGAAGAAAGAGGAATGTGTATAGGGAAGTGTAGGACATGTGTTTGATACTTCCACGCATTTTGAGGGCATGCCAATAGAAATGTCGTTGTTGTTGGATACACTGGCGTTGGTTAGCTTCAAAAAAGTTCTCTGTCAACTATGTTGTTTTCATGAAGTAATATTTCCAACAAAGAGGATAAAGACTTGGCATGTGTAGGACATAATGGTATTGTGTCTTGCATGTATTTGTGATTTATTATTATTCTACCACTAATAAATCCATTACGTAGCTACTCATTTAGTAATATATTACAATAATGACTTGTTAAAGGAAAAAGATTGCAGTTTGTTTGAATGCCATAAACTAGAAAAAAATTTAGCTTTGAATTAGAAAAATGGAATATATTTTGAAAAATATGTTTTTTGATCAAATATTTATAGGCACATTGCATGATCATTAAAAAAAAACAGTCATGACAATAAGAAATGATTTTGGAGAAATGAATTACATAACTCTCTAGCTCAAAAACATGTTAGCATGTTTAGTTTTGTGTGCATTAGAGAAAAATGAATGAGTAACATTAAGTTCGCTTTTAATATTTATAGAATCATTTTAGAGATTTAAAATGGAAATTGCATGTTCCAATCTTGCTCAATTAATTACAGGGAAAACAAGGGGAATACATAATTTGTTGGCTTCTGGGAATTGGATTCCTTTTCTCTTGGAATGGTATGCTGACAATTGAAGATTGCTATGTTGAAGCTATATTCCCAGTTAGTATCACAATTTATAAAGTTTTATCTTATTATTTTCTACTTTATTGTTGTGATCTTGTGTTAGCAATAGTTTGCTCCACCCATTAGATTTCTACTGACCAATTTTATTGTCGAAGTGTCGCTTCTTCTTAAAGATAACTAGAGGAAATGATACAACTACAAAAATGAATCATGAAACATTCTTAATAGAAATTGCTAGCTCCGGTGTGTTTGATTACGTTAGATAAAATCAAAATTGTAATGTACCATAAGCATGGGAATTCAAAATACTGGGATTGAAATGTGTGCGTCTATTCACATTTATTTCTTTAGTTGAAGATAAAATTTCATGAACAAATGTTGTAGATTGAGAACATAGTAGGTACAAAAATTATTCTATGGTGACGTTTTATTTGCTTTGTTTATATAGGTCATCTAGCCACATAGTGGCCATTATTGCCCAACTAAAGAAAACTTGTTCGAGATTCTTGCTTTTATGGGGAAAAATGACATTAACAATATTGCTGATGTTGAGGTATATATTGTATAAATCTTTCATATTCTACTTTAGTTTATATTCCAGTGTTCATCGACTTTCATGTCTTATACTTGCAATGTATCGTTTTTTCAGGAAAGGAACTCAGTATTGATGGTAAGAAGCAGGAACTGAAGAAAGAGGAGAACATTAACACTAGAATGACAAAATGTAAATTAAAGAGAAAGAGAATATCATTGGTCTAGTGGTACCCATAGAGCCAATATCCCACATACGACACACATAAATACTAATGGTCAAATTTTCAGAGTTGATGGATTAACCTGCAATGCCTTGGCAACACAATGATAATGTTTTGAAGTGATGAAACAATATTTCATGTGTAAATTGTACTACAACCAATATTAAGTTGGAAACTCATATTGTAATACTTGACATTTTATATAATATACTTTATGTGGTTGGAATTATTTATAGTTGCACTTGATATTACTTAGTATTGTAATTAACATATGTAAATTTAGTTGGAAAATCATACTAATTAAGTTATGCCAATTAATAATGAAAACATAAAATCAATCTAAAACTACTAAATTAGTAGGTTATGTTTATTAATGATGAACACATAAAATGAGTATACGACTAAATTAGTTGCTTATAACTATTGTTAATGAAAATAAATGAAATGAATATAAACTACTAAAGTAGTAATTTATATAATGAATATGATACTACCAAAAAATATAAATGACTAATGCAAATGATAAATTTGTGATTACAAATGACGACTAAATTTTGCATATATACGACTATTAGTAGCTAATTTAAACCATATTATAACATGACTAAAATTTAGCCATATATGTTTGGTCATTAATTGGTTCCAAACGATGACTAAAATTTGCATATATATGACTATTAGTATCTAATTTACAATATCTTATAACACGATTAACATTTTGGTCATATTTATTTGGTCATTAATTGGTTTTTTGGGTGATATTTTAGTAATATATTTGTTGTATATTTAGTCATTAATTGTGACAATTAATGACCAAATCAATGACTAAATTAATGAATAAATTAACGTCTAAATTAATGACTAAATTAATGTCTAAATTAATGACTAAATTAATGTCTAAATTAATGACTAAATATATTACTAGACAATAAAATTGAGACAACCAATTAATGGCAGCTAAAAACGACTAAACGTTGGTCGCATTATAAGATACTGTAAATTAGCTACTATTGGTCACCGACCAAAAAATAGTCATTTATATGCAAATTTTAGTCATTTTTTTAGTAATTAATTAGTCATTTTCTACTAGTGTTAGAATAATACCTGTATCCATCACATTTTGCTATCTAGAATGTCCAAAAATCTTCCATCTCTAACCATGTCATCTCTATCCAAACTGTGACCACCATGAGACCTACTACCATATGCCCCATTAGTTTTGTCCTCTTGCCCATGGTTGATCCGAAGTGGCCCCTATCACTATAATTTTGACAAACGTTGGAGTATTGCATTAACCTCTTCTTGTTTCTCTTGTTCCTAGGTTATTTTGTCATTGTACACCTTACAACTCCCTATTTCTTCCTTCAAACTTCTCAATGTGTTTTCTAAATCTGAAGAGTGCCCCACACCACGTTGCTCATCTAATTCATAGGGATAATATTTGTAGTCTACCATCTTGCTAGTCATCTTTGATATTCTTCTTGCAAGGTATATCATGTCAGCTAAACAAAATCACAATAAACCAATGTACCTTAGCATACTTTGGGGAGGATATCTCATTTGCAAGATCAACCCAATCAATGTAATACATGTACAAACATAATCACAATAACATATATGCGTATAATACATAAGCATATAAGCATATAACCATTATTTTAGCTAGAGTCCATTCATCAATGCATAACCATATTAACTACACATACCATGACCTCATGCATGACAAAAACAACCATACCAATATACGCTTACAATACACAAACATAAACAACATGTAACCAATCATACACTCATGACGACACACTTCAAAACAACAACATCCTACTTCACATGGCTACATTGTTACAACCATGACAAACACCATGCATATGCAACAAGAAAATAGACCATAAGGATGATTAACACACATGCAACCGACATGAATGCATGACCAACACACACCACCCATCTAGTCCAAGGGGTGATCTGGATCTTGGGAGGCCCCCAAGTTCTAGAAAATTGTTCAAGAAGAAAAAGGAGAACACACAGTAAACAAAATGGCAAAGAATTATCTTTTATTAAAACAACGAATAATGGTAAAAGCTACATTGTGATGGACAATCTATCCTTTTACAAAATGTGACTTGCTATGGGTAGATACCATGGGTAGATATCACTTATAATACCATGTGTAAATACCAAGGGTGAATGAATACCATGGGTGGATGCCACTTACAATACAATGGGTAAATTACATGGGTGGATAAATAATTTGGGGAATGAATACCATGAGTAGATGCCACTTTCCATTCATATCATTCCTCCCTCCTTAAGAAGCATTGGTCCCCATTACGTGAAGTTCCCCTCTGAGAAACTTGTGTTGAATATGAAAGGTCGCTAAAGAGAAGGGTTTTGTGTTGCTAACCGATAATCGTGATGAACACAAATTCGATGACAGAGATACCTTATAATGCTTGTGACCAACTGTGAGTCTGAAAGTGTGTGTCATAGCAAATGGATTTCGATTAAGTGTGAGTTTGTGGATGAGTCATAACCATGAAAAACGAAGATCCAAGGATAGAGATACCATGTAATGCTTGTGACCAAATGTGATACTAACAATGTGTGGCCTAGCAAATGGACTTCGATGACAAAGATTTTGTGCGGTTGACCCATAACCATGCTGTTGATTATTGATGAAGTAGTAGGTGCCTACATCACCTAAGGTGGGAGGGCATGTCTCTAAATAACCCAAGCTAGGTGTTGCTATTCTAAAACTAATGAATGTGAAGCAGGTGCATACTAAAGTGGGGTGGGAGGGCATGTCTCCAAAGGGAACACACTTTGAATGTTACTCTAGATATAAAAACTAACTTAAAATGGGCATAACTTGGTCAATATAAATCATAATCTTTATTATAACCTTCTTTTTGAAATGTAATGACCATTCCCCATATTTCTATGTCATTGAAATCTCTATCTAGACACCCTGGAAACTCAGATTCGTGCTGCAATTGTCCCGCCATCACAAAAGTTCTGAAAAAGTAGCTGATTTTAAATCAGTGATATCTTCCTCATCCGAACTCTAATTCGATCAATGTTTTTTTTTGAAATTGGGCGAATTTTCAAGAGGAATTTAGATATATAATCATTTTTCTAAAATTCAGCACAAAATATGCAAAAAGTTATAGGATAATTGCCGTCCACAAATTGCCATCAAAAAAATTTCTTCAACACAACTAATTTTAAATCAACGATATCTCCCTCATATGAACTCTGATTTAGCCGATTTGATTTTTGATTTTGTGTATTTTTTCACATGAAATATAGATAAATTATTTTTTTTTAGTAAATTTTGGATCAAAAGTTTCAAATTTGATTTGTAGACTCACCAGCCAAAAGAAGCTTGCAAAAAAATGAGAAAAAAATATTCCCACTTTGCCCAAGAAAGTGTTCTATGGAAGTCGTAGCATGTGCATGAATTTTGTTGAAGATTGTTGCAAAAATTTGAAACTGAAATATGTGTCAAACCCTCATTCCCATGGAGCCATAACCTAGCTTTGATACCACTAATCTGGATCTTGGGGGGAAGCCTCCAAGATCTAGAGAATTGAAATGCTAGAAGAAAAGAGGAAAACACATAGTAAACAAAATGACAGAGACATTTTTTATTATTTAAAAAACTAATAATGGTAAAAGATACATTGTGATGGACAATCTATCTTTTTAAAAAATGTGACTTGTTATTTATAGTCTTCTTTTAGTTATAATACGATAGGTAAATTCCATCGGTGGGTAGATACCATGGGTGATTGAATAGAGTGGGTGGATCTCACTTACAATACCATGGGTAAATACCATGGGTGGATGCCACTTACAATACAATGGGTACATTCCATGGGTGGATACATACCTTGGGTGAATGAATACCATCGGTATATGCCACTTTCCATTCAAATCAAGGGGTGAACTATGTAACAATACCCGTTTGTAACACCCTACTCCCACATCTACCCAAGTAACTGGCCAACCGAGGTAAACATGTGATGAGAGGATACTATATTAGGATTCAACCTACTAGGTGACCTTAAGGAAGTGGAACCAACAGAAACACACCATACAAACCTTCCACATCAGCAACATAACTCCCAAGAACCATCCCAACCACTCATGTAACCATCCCCTGAGACCAACTAAAGTTTTAAAGCATTAAACCCATGAAGGCTTCCTTGATATGGATAAGCATATGTCTAGGAGGCTCTAGACACTCCCACAACATGGGTAGGCATGCATCCAGGGACTTTTATGCCCAATGTTGTGCTTGTGTCTCCGAGATTTAAGCCACTTTTTCAAGCCTAGAGCCCAGGTCACTGCCTAGAACTCAATAACACTTTTGGAAATGAATTTACACAAGATAACAATGATGCATTTGAAAAAACAAGGACACGGTCTAGACTAAATCCCTAGTAGCCATGACAAGCATTTCATCAAACATGTCACAAATATGTAATCTACAAGTGTAAACAACATATTTGAGCATAGGGGTTTCATACTTATTTGAGAATAAAAATGAAGCATTCTTCCCTTATATCACTTATTGAATTATCATTTATTAGGTCATAGATACATTATTCATTCATTTATAAATAAAAACATGAGGAGAGCCATACATCATCACTGTCATAAAACATACTTATAACTAGCATAATAACAACAAAAATATCAAGGATACATCAGCCACAAAATCCACATATACACCAGTACATTTATACATAATATAACAAGGAAATAACCTCTTATTAATGAATGAAAAATCCAACCCGGGATGGGACTACCATGTTCCACCCAACCATAGAATGGTAAGGTGAATTGTCTCTTCAACCATTCACCCTCGTGCCATATTCCAAGCATGAATGTGGGACTTAAACCAAAAGAACCAACTAGGGCATGCCGAGGCTAAACCACCTCACCCTCATCAATAAAAAACATGCTTTACTATAATCCATCTCAGATCCCTAGGCCAACACAATAAACATGTAATAATAGACTTTACCATGATCTCCACCAGATCACTATGCCAAAACAAGCATGGATGCCACCAGATTTCTCCACCTACACCGTGAGGAATTTTCTTGTCTCCTAGTCTCTTAGGCTTTACCGCAATCCATAGTCCGACCTAGGGATCACTAGGCCTTAAATCAAAACTCCACCCTCTAGGATTTATCATATATCCCACCAATCACCTGCAAGGATTCCTAAGCCTAATCAAGGGAAACCACCTCTAGGATTCACCATATATCCCACCATTCACCATCAAGGATTCCTAGGCCCACCAAGGGACACAATACCTGGCTTTACCACAATCCATAGTCTAGTTCAGGGATGACTAGGCCAATGGAGTTACCATAGTCCACCATCTGGTTCAAGGATCACTAGGCCATGTGTTATTTCTTTCGAATATCTACCTCAATCAACTTTGAATCCACTCAAAAATCCAACTCAACCAAAACATGAGAACCCCATCACACAATGGCTATCCAAAAATGGCAAGGTTAGGCTGAAAATATTGTCGCACTTGGTAAAACCCATGCCATAACAACAAAGAACCACATGCAATACCATGCATGCCAAATATAGAAAGGAAAACACATGCAAATTGATACATACAAAGAATCCTACTTAAGCTTCTTGATCCTGCTCTTCCTTGCTTGCTCATTCCTTCCTCTTGTCTTCTCTGCCTTTCTTGATCCAATGCCAAAGTTTTCCAAGAAAACTCTAAGTGTCCAAGAGAGAGAGAGAGTAATGAGAGAGGTCCAAAAATGAACTAGCAAAACAGTACCAACTAATCCTCAGAAGCCTTTTTACTAATTGGGCCTCTATTTTCTTCATTATCCATTAGTTTCCTTCATATTCCTCCTCACATGCAACTTGTGACCTTTCACCTTCTTTTTTTCCTAATTTCTATTATTTTCATAAATAAATGTGCCAAAAATCTTATTTTCCATTTCCAAAGCCTTAGCCATTGCCTTGGCCAATTTTCTTAGCCATAATAAACTAAATGAACACCCACACTAGGATGTATTGCTTAACATTCAACTTGGAATAAGTTTCCCATCAACCATGGTTATTATTTTTGCCTTTATGAACTTTTATTACATGGAATTTTCATGAGGGTTGTTACACCTTTGCTTTAGGATCGCTTAATTTGACCAAACCCTATCCCTATGAATCCTTGTGAAAGAATTGAGACCAGGTTGGCCTTCTTTTTCACCACCCCTCGTATCTACGTAACTACTACTAGCTCTGTGCCTACCAACATCTTTAGTACCACCTTTGACTACTATATTACCTCTTGTTTTAATTCATTGAGCCCATCTAATTTTTCCCCTTAGCTCCCCCCCTTCTTCACTATCAACCATGCTAACTAGGAAAGGCAACTCGACTTATGTTGGAGGCGCCCGTTCTAGTAACATTTACAACCAACAAATTGAGGCCCTTCAGATGGAGAACATGGATATCAAACGAAAACTTCATCAACAAATTAATTATCTTATCTTTCTCACTAAGGAAATTCACTCAGTGAAGGATTGGCTTCCCTGTCAGGATGACAAACTTGATGCTATATGGTGACAAATAGAGAACCTAAAGCAAATGCCTCAAGCTACAAAAAACAAAACATTTCTAATATTGCTTCAAGCCATCCCATAGGAAATTGGCATTTAGATCTCCACATGTATTCAAAGGAGGCATTCTCTTTCCTTTTTTAATGAGTTCATATTGTAAATGCATCTTGTTGCAAGAACATTATTTTAAGATCTATGAATGTCAATTCACTATTATAATCTATTACTGTCATATTTTTTTTGGTACATCAGACATGCTTCTGTGGAGGATTTTGTGAAAGAAGATGCAATGCATTATATCTCGTGTATTTGTTGCGATCAGGTGCAAATTTTAATATAATGTCTACTCATTTGTATTTAAAAAATATAAATATTTGCAGCCAAAACACATGTTTGAGGCTAGTTGTAGGACTAATAGAAAAACTATAACTTCCAAATCGTATAGTTTGGAAAGTATAACAAATTAGAACCTAAAATTTTTACTATAGGTACTTTATTATGTTTCCTCAAGCTCTCAGAAATTTCCATAAATTTCCATATTTGAAACTTCTCAAAATAATTAAATCCAATGAAAATGCAAACATGACACAATTGAAAAAACCAAACCTAAAAATTATATGTTGTAAAATCAAATGTTATTTTTCAAAACCTTAAAATATAATAACCACCCAAAATGTGCATCAAAAGTGAGTATAGAGCAAAAGAGTTGCACAATAACTGAACTAATATGAGATTGAGAACTTTTTCCACATACCTCAATACATTTATATATCCAACTCACATATTTCTCAATAATAACTCCACAGTTTATTATATTTTGTTCCTTTTTTCCTTAATAAATTATTGATAAAATGGTATAAAATTTTAAAACATTCACCAATTTTCTCCAATATGTGTGTTTAATATGACATTTAAACAAAACGATACTCATATTGATATACATTATGGTGTGAAGTTTTAAAGTAGCTGAATTGTTTTCCTTTTTCCCTTCGTATAATTTTTCCATAAATATGGTTTCCCGAGATTTAGCATAGGCCAATTATCTCTCTTTTCTTGATTTATGCACAAATAGTAACTTTTCGTTGTGGACCCCATAACGTAAATTTTTTTTTTAATGTCCTCAGACTCATGGACCAAGTGTCATCAACTTTTATGAGCAACATGCAGTTTAAAGGTTACATTCAAAACTACCCTTTATATTGATTTATGCACAACATAATCCAACATAATCGTCGTGAAATTCATGCCCAACACCAACATAATCGCTTGTGTTTGATGTAGTTGCATTCATGCACTAATGTCACGAAAGTGTGATGCAGTGTTAATCCAGATGAGAGGGCTTGAATCCCTCCACTTCTTTATGCTTTTAGGTATCTTAGGTGTTAAAGATTGTGTAACAGAAGTAAAATGTTGGCTAAAAAGCGTGCAGATTTCTACATGCATTCCAGTTCTCTCAGTCGTTAGTCTATCAAAAAACCTTTACAATTCCAAAACAAATATCGATATTACTTTTTATAATATCAAGTAAGGAAAACTGAGATCATATGATAACCATATGTTTTTGTTTAAACTTATTCTTCCAAATTGATACCATCTGAAGCTTACTATATTATAGAAAGCTATCATATCATTATATTTTTATAAAATTCCTTTTGGAAATTGAATCCTTTGTAGCTTTCTTACTATATTCTAGAAATCTAGCATATCATTATATTTTTATAAAATTCCTCTTCGAAATTGAATCATTTGCAGCTTTCTTACTATATTCTAGAAAGCTAGCATATCATTATATTTTTATAAAATTTCTCTTCCAAATCGAATCATCTGCATTCTAGAAAACTAACATTTGATAGGCCAGTAGTCTGAGAAGACCTTTTCCCTGAAGTCACTAGAGGTTATTAGGTTACAAGGTCTTATTGAACCTTTGTAACCCTCTTCCAATCATAGATGTGTTAGAGATGTTACTTTGTAAACATGCCACTCCATTAGGTATGTTAGGAGAAAATTGATCCATATGTTGCATGTAAAAACCAAAACTATGCCAAAATTAACAGAAAATAAGATTGTTATAATATTGCTATGAGAAGATTGCAAGGAAATTGCTATTAACTCAAAAAGGTGTCAAGAAAATTCTAATATCAACAAACTCTAAATGAATTTTTGCCAACAAATTTTTCAAACAGTTGTTTGGCCACAGTAGAATTGAAATTGCCACCAACGTAAGTCGACTGGAACATACCTAACATTGTTTATTCCTCGAAATCCATGGTCCTATTTAGATATTAGCTTTTGTCCCAACTTTCTTACAACAACATGGTCACTTTTTTCTCTGAATTTCCAAGCATGTCTTCCTCTTCAGTCTCTCTTTGACCAATATTCCTCTCTTTTTTTCCCTTGCTCTCTCGTATTAGGATATTGACAACCATTACAGGCGTTCAATGCCCTCATTTACCACTGATTTTACCAATTCATGGCTAATTGAAGTCCAGCCCTATACTTTTGTAACTGGAGTGGTGTTACCCCTGACAACCCTCATTCAATTGATAAGAAAGTTGTCATAAAACTCACATCTATGGATCTGCATGAACGCATTTACCCCTCTCTCAATAGTTTGTCATTTCTCCCCTCAATTGAGCTTCCAGGAAGCGCGGTCCCTACAGATCCATAGATGTGAATTTGAGCACAACTACTTTGTCCATTGAATAACAGGCACTATGGATAAAGCCACCAAAGTTTCACTAGGACACGGCCAGACTCTAGTCTGCACTGACTCTCAAACATCAGTGTTGATGAGGGAACTAAAATCCAATAATGGTTGACGATTGTAATGAGAGAAAAGAAAAAGAGACACAACACAACATTAAGGGAAAATAATGGAAACAACATACTAAAGCCAATGCAGAAAACATTTTAGAGATAACATGGTGAGTTTAACTAAATCCAGATGGAACCATTTCAACGGGAAATTTACGTGGACATTTCTGACAATGTCAATATAGTTAATGCAAAGTATCAGGATAGAGGTTGGTTAGGGCAACACATAGATTTCACCAGACATTGATGGTAAACATGCCCATATTATCCTTGCCGCGGGCTGAGTTATAACGTATTCAAAAATACATTGACCCTTCAATTAATTTCATTTTGACCAAAAAATTATTAAAAGCATATAAAGTGGACATTATAACTTATAAATAATATATTTTTTACAATTATTAAATTAAATTTATTTAATTTCTTATTGGTGCAAAAGAGAGGGACTCTTATTTAGTAATCATTACTTCAAATTTCTCATTAAATAATGAAAACGCATTCGCACCATGTGGAAAATGATGGGTGACATGACATGTTATTGTAAATTAATTCGTAACCTTTATAATAATGTTCTCATTGCCTTCCATCCTTTGGAATCACATGCCGCCATATATTATGAAGCTCCTCCATGCGTGGCATCTATTGCTAGCTTTGCACAACAATGTTCATTTTCTTTTCTGCTTTAAAACCTGGTTGGAGGTTTACGTGCTCTGTTCATGCCTAGTATTCATTAAGACCATATCCCACTCACTTGTATTCATTAAGTTCATATCCTGATTTACACATTGAGTAATGTGTTCATTAATTAATGACTGTAATGTTCATTAAGGAGCCCACCCTTCCTTCCTTTCTTGTCTCTGCTTTAACGCCCTGAAGCAATTGAATTTATGAGGTGATATTTCTATATTGTTTTTTTGTGATAGTACACTCGTGTAATGAATTCGGTAATTAAATGCATATCAATTTGTTCAAATGCCAACACTCAGAAAACCCCCGAAAATGTAATAGACCATGATGATTTCTATCAATTCCAGGTCTTACTGGGGCACATTCCCGTTGAAGCTACATCAGCTATGGCTCGGGAAGCCAGGTCGATTGAGCGATACACCCCATCAAAATCACAGTAAGCACTCCTTGAATTCTAGGCCCTAATTATCAAAGAACTCTTCTCATTCATATACGAGGGGGATTTTACATTACCTTGCTTGCAACTTGAAACCTATCTGTTATAGGTGGTAGTCTTGAAGGTTGCCCTTTGGATAATATTCCACGTAGTAGGGGTCATTCCAACATATCATTATTGTGAATCTGGTTCCGAGCATCGAGATGGATTTTAGGTGCAAGGTGTGTTTCAACTACATTTATAAGCCAAAGCAAAAATTATGTGTAGAATCAAGAGCAAGAACCTTGGGTTTATTTGGACCCACTAAAGTGGGGAGGATAACTAAAAGCCAAGTGGCTTGCATCTAGTGACTACAACCCTCCATAACCTCTTTTTCATTCCTAGCCTACTTTAGCCATGAATTGATTTTTCCTTGAGTTTCTCCCTAGCTCTCCCAACTTTTGAAACACTTTACAGAGAATTAATTAATTAATGATTGTAATGTTCATTAAGGATCCCACCCTTCCTTCCTTTCTTGTCTCGACTTTAATGACCTAAGGCTATTGAATTTAAGAGGAGATTTGTCTATATCTTTTTTTTTTGTGACAGTACACTGGTGTAATCAATTCAGTAATTAAATGCATATCGACTTTACACTCTTCCACCTTTAGTTCATGGAAATCACTAGAAGAACAAAGGTAGCGGGAACATGTTGCTAAAGAAATCCTATAGTAGGTAGCGGAATTGGAATTGAGCGAAATCACCAGAAAAATCGAGGTAGCAAGAATTGGTTGCGAAAGAATAGTTGTAGCATCTTTGTAGTGTCCTATCTAGGGTGCTAGACTGGGCTATATTTATTATCGACCAGGGTGCGTAGATTTAGAGGCGTGTGCCTAAAATATATAGACATAAAGGATCTAATCTAAGTCTAATTTTCCTAATTACAATGCTATGACTCGATTCAATATCAAACTAAATCACCCTATGTATCACTATCAACTAAGATTCAATTCATAAAACACTGTGTATCACTGTAATTAAAGATTTTGGTCTCCTTACAGAGACATCATACATAAAACCTCTGTTCAGTGGCTACTCAACATTCATTAACATTCATTAACAGTCATGCAAGATGAAATCGTAAACATAAAGTTCATGACAGTGCTTTACAAGGTAACACTGGATCGAATCCCTTACAGGATATGATTCATGATCCAAGTGATAATCTATTCAAGCACACGCATAAACATATAAACAAGCGCATTCGTAAATATATAAACATAAACATGAATCGATTTAATCACTGCGCATATCAATACCAAATACCCTGACTGTAAATGCAATAAAATAACAACAGTATACCATGTACGCAGGGCCCGTCCGCGTTCTTGGTATACTGAGCTTGTTATCCAACGATCACCAAATCAAAACAACGCAACCGTGATTGTAATGCAAGTCTGTTTGTATTGAAATCGAAACTCTGTTCGTGAAGCAACAATAATGATAAAAACGTAACCAACCATACAACCGGTTCAGAACTTATATTTACATATGGTTTCACATCCCTTGAAAATGGATGTACATTCATGAGCGTCTGTTGCCGCTTTTACCAAAACACGATTTTGAAAATGTTTCTATCCTAGCTGACATAAAAAAAAGGAAACAAACTAAAATCAATTTGGACTGTGTGTTGTTGCTACCTTTGTTGCCAACATGCCATAGTTGACCAGTCGTTGACCGTACATGTAGGAGGGTTGATTCCACTGCGGGATAGGTGCTCGTCCATGCTTGGACATTCCGCTTTACATCCATACCCTTCGCTCTGGCCTGGCTGTCATGCCACATGTCAAACAATAAGCCATTTACAGGATGTTGGAACTTCCTGTAGTCATTTTGCCCAAAAACTCCTAATTCATTAACACAAAGCCCTTAAATCAATTTAAATGCAATTTAATAACTATAAGACTATTAATTAATCAATTTCCAAGGGATCTGAGAGATAAATGATGAAAAGAGGTAGGAAAATGTCATGTTTTTGGAGGGAAAAAGGGGTCATGGAATGGTACCAACATCTCTCCCCGACTTAATGAATTAGCATGTCCTCATGCTAACCCCGAAGTGCTTCCTTTGAACTCTGTCCCTGCCTGTACCTCTGCTGCCTTTAGCAATGTGTCCACATTCTTTTTCACCTGAGCATATTTCTGACCATGGAGCTCCTGCTTTAATCTTTTGTATTTTTCCTTGAGGGTCTTCTTTTGATTGTACCACTTGGTGGCCCACTTGCAAATATCTGTTTGCTCAGCTTCTAGCTCATTGACTCGCTCCTTTAACTTTTCATTTTTCTTTTGAATTTCTTTACTCTGTGCTCAGAGAATTTCATTTTCTTTCTTAATAACTTTCTCCAGCATGTTAGACTCCATGAGCTCTTCCTTTAATTTTTCAATTTGTCTCTCTAATTTCTTCTGCTTCTTATTGGAAGGTGGTGACCCTCTTTCTTGTTTGTTATTACTTTCGACCTCTATATCAGCTCCTGGTCCTAGGGGTGAATGGCTTTCAACATCTACATCAACTCCTGGCCCTGGGGGTGAATGGTCACTGCTCTGAATATCCATCTGTATAGGTGCATTGGATTCGGGTTGGTCTTCTTGCAACTGAACTTTCAGTGTCCTTCTTGTTCTCCTTGAGTAAGTGGTGAAAACTTTGTCTTGTTCTGCCTTCTTAGCATCCTCCTTTCTCATTTGTCTAGTCCTTATGCTGCTCACAGGTGGGGGTATCTTGTTAGCTTTGGATGGTGTTGGGATCTCCTCATCAATGTCCTTCATAAATCCTGAATTTTCTTGTGATTCTTCTTTGTCTTCCTCATCCCTGATTTGGTTGGCAACTAAGAACTCCTTCCATGTTTTCCCTCTTCTTTGCATTTCAAGCTCAATGAGAATTTTGACTAAACCAAAATGATATAAGCTCTTGTCTTCGTTTCCTTTCTGCTTCTGGATGGTTTTTGACATCTTGGTTAGGCTCTGCAATAGGAAATATGGTAAACTGATGACACATTGCCTTTTCAAGTGTAGCAACAACTTGATATGGTATAAATAAACAATGTTGTAGCAGCCTTCACAGGTTACAAATTTTGAAGTATGTAAACCATTTCATCCCAAGGATGCACCAACCAAGTTCTTGAGACGCCTTTCTTCCAGTTGACCGCTGAGACTCAGGACCTGGACATGAATTGGGTCCACGATTTCTCTTTGAATTGCTTGGTCTTAAAATACTTTTCCCCTTCTGGGCTAATCCCTACCGCTTGGGTGATGGTGTCTTCTGAAACTCTGAATGAGAAATTGCCTATCAGGGCTTTCTCCCCATTAAATGTGAAGGCGAATTGCTTAGAAACCTCTTCGTTGCTTCCATGGAATTTCTCCAAAAAGGGCAACCACTGTATTTCTCTAAGAATCGAAATGCAGTCTTCATGGTATTGGGACCTATCGAACACACTTGGCTCGACCTTATTTGTCGTCTTGGCGGAGGGTCGAGCTCTTAACTTGCAAATTTAACAAGGAAGTTTTGATTTATTACCTGATAGCGTCGCTCCCTTAGTGTTCAATGTAATGCTGGGTCGACTGTTGTGTAACTTGGTGGGAGTCGAAACTGGATGGCGCTCACTACCTGTGGTCCTTACTGTGGAGGCCACGGGATTATGCACCAACATAAGCAATCCTGAAAAATGAGTGCAATGACCAACTTCCTTCTCCTCAGAGTGTGTTCATTTTTTAAAACAGAGGAATAATGATGCCGCTTGCACAAATGCTATTATGGGAGCACTGGGAGCATATATACCACACTGATGATGGAGTCCCTTGAATCACTTAGGTGCGTCGGGTGGTGAAATCATCATTCAGCCGCATGCAAAATAATGAATAGGCCTCCTGTTTCTTACCCTTATATAATTTCTCTTTTTTTTTTTTAAATCACCACGTGTCCTGTTGGTACTCGGCCAAATGGAGGTATGGACTTAGGAGGTTAGTATGGCTGTAGATGGTTGTAGGATGCGTAGAAAACGTTGAAATGAAGGGGTAATGGATTCTAGAAGTAGGAAGTAGGTTGAAGTAGGGAAGAATTAGGGAGGTAAGGGATAATGAAAAATGTGCCCTTGAAATCAATCATAACAGTCATAGTTATTAGAATTAACATTAAAAATTAATCCAAGAAATTAAATGTTAAGAACAAGGAGCGTATTACACTTTTGTTTGACTGCTGCTGCATTGGCATGCTGAGTAGAGCTAGCCTTTTGACTGTTGTTTGACTTTCTTTGCTGTTCATAACAGGTCCCTTGAGGTAGGTTTGAATGCAAGAGGTTCCTCTGAAATACTGAAGATCTTCATGCAATTCTTTATGTGCATACATGTGCTGTTGAGCTTGGGTGCTTGATGGAGTCTTGGTGCTCAGCAACCTGCCTCTGTAGAAACTTGAAGCTGTGTTGAAGTAATCTTGAAATATCAATCTCTTAACAGGTCCCTTTCTGTGTGTCTAAACAGGTCCCATTACTGCTGGTGCTGGTAGCATGGACTTCTTGGACAGAACAGGTCCCCCTGCATAGTATTTATAACCATGTCCCTCTGAGATAAAACAATGATAAGACAACTTATTTATTGAAGTCTGGAATGTTGGAACAAACTGCTTGGGAAATTTACAATGAAGAGATGAGAAATGTTTTTTTTTTTAAATTTACAATGGAGAGATAAGAATACTGATGCTTCTCTCCCCCACAAAAATTTTGACTTGTCCTCAAGTCATTATTCAATTGAGAAATTAGATAGTGAACAAAATAAATAGAATTCTTACCCGCCAACAAATTGGTTTTCAAGTAGGAATTCGGGGTTAGAGTGTGCCAGAACTGGTTTTCACATCTAACCCATTTATTATTTTTTTTTGTTTTTTTATTGGTTTTTTTTTTTTCTTTTGTTTTTTTTTTTATATATTTTTT